>JACJUM010002929.1:1808046-1900184 GCA_020976665.1 Heortia vitessoides
ATATATATACATAATAATAATAATAACTTGAGTGTTGTTAACGTGTGTGTTGTTAAAATATTATATATATAAAGAGATTCGTCTACGTATATGAATAACATTCGCTATCTATTAGAAAGTCCGAGTCTAAACAGTATCAAAATTATGCGTGTTCTATATAATACCGCATCCAATTATGTTTTATCACTGCATCCAATACAATGGTCGCGGGCAATACAGATAAACTCACTAAACGTCGACATATGAACGCACGCTCCTCGTAGTGAGAAGCTATTACCACCCCTCCCCCCACCCGTCCCGTAACTGCGGACGCATCCTAACCACCTGTGTATCATTCTCTTCCAGTAGCCCATCATTTCCCCTAATAGTATGTGTAATCTTAAGGGATTGAGTAGTTTCCAGATAAAACTGGTTCAAAATATCTCTTTTCCTGGAGAAGCCTGTCCAGCCGTGGACTTTCAATGACTGGTATGATGATGATAATGATAAATCTTAATAAAATTAGTTTAATAACATACTACTTCACCAAATTTCTTGCTTCGGCGTTTCAAAATATGCCCTGTTCGAGAATAGAACACGCTTCTTTTCGCGTTGAAGACGAGCTCTTTGCTCTCAATAAATAAGAAATGTATTGAATATCACTTTTTTTCGGACAAATTACAATCTCAAGTTAGTAATATATACATCATGTCTATGTCCCATCGAGTAGGCAGATAATATCGATCTCCACTTGTTACGATCTTGGCATACCTCTCTTGCTTCCCTTACTCGCATTAGTCCTTTCATACACGGTCGTTTATTCTTAGTACTTCTGACCTTGCCTTTAACACTCTTCTACCTGGTTATGATATATTCACCTAGGTCGTCCTACACCAACTCTA
This sequence comes from Heortia vitessoides, assembly GCA_020976665.1. Lineage (NCBI taxonomy): Eukaryota > Metazoa > Arthropoda > Insecta > Lepidoptera > Crambidae > Heortia > Heortia vitessoides. The sequence continues at coordinate 1,808,928 of JACJUM010002929.1, forward strand.
TCATTCACTTCTGCTCTTTATATTTGTGCAGTCATTCTACTTTCATGAATTATTTCTACATGTCCAAACCATCTCAACATTCCTTTCTCTTTTGTAGTCACAACATCATCTTTTACACCACATCGATATCTTATCACACTATTCTTTAATCTATGTTATTTCTTAAACTCATACCATGCATACATTAGGTAGTAATGACCTTAAAGGAAATGCAAACAGTTAATAAAAGAAATCGTTGTCATTCAATCGAACTTTTACAAAGACCACTCAATCATATTAGATTAGTTTCGTTCCTGTAGATGCGCGAGTATACCTCATCTAGTGTGAGTGTTCAAAATCACCCGGATAACACAGACCGGCGCACACAGCCAAACGCACCCTTTTATATATATGAAGACGTCGGAGCCCGTCTGCGATGCAGCGATACATAGCGCTCGGACATTGTTATAAATGACCGTAATTGGTCAAGCCGTCGCTTTGTGCTTCAGAACTGGTACAGCTCCGGGCGAATTCTCTGACTTCAGGATTACGACGGCTGAGTTATGCCCAGGCCATACGACAAAGCGAATGGAGTTCTGTTGTTTGGTTAGAGGTGTTTTAAGTTCGGTGACTCTGAATGATTGTACTTCTCGCTATCAGCATAAAAGGTATATTGACCGCTTGGTTTTTTGTCAGAGATAGATATCGCAGTATCCATTGTGTCCATAAAAAATAGCCTCAAGTCATAAAATAATCACCATAATCCTAGCAATGACGTATACAGCTGGACCTTCCATTTTATTCCCATTATATAGGATTTTTGCTCATAATGGCCACGCTTGATGATTGTAGTCTCATAGTGAACCTTGCGGAATACCGCTGGCCATCTTCTCCTATCTGATGGTTTATCTATTTTAGTGTAACACAGACACTGTAACATCACTGCACTAAGCTAATATAAATCAATCGAGCCAAAAAATGGACTCCTTCTAACTCTTTTATATTTAGTTCGTATAGGTGCCTCCATCTTTTTCTTTTTTATCTACTATCTCGGATTCGAAATATGAGAGAGGCACTAAAAACGTCATGTGCACGCAAAAAATATATTATATATTTTATTTACATGGGAATTAATTTATCTAGTTATCCAGGTAAAAGGTTGTGGGTAGTAAGTTCCTCGCCCATCTCTCTGGTGGCACTGGAATTGACATCTGAGACTGGACGGCTTGAGCTACCATGATTAGGTTAGCCTGGCATAAAAAATTACCTTTGCCTAAACTTCATTTAATGACCCGTCGGGTGTTCGCAGCATAGATTCAAGTATATTTGTTTTATGACTAAGTCGACCAACAAATTTACGCCCTGCGTGAAAGTAAGCGCCATCGCAATGTAAAAACACTCGCAATGATATGAGCAGTGCATTGCCGACATTGTGACTTGAAGTATTATGTCACATTAATCAGTCATTTCACTAACTCTCTCACCCTCTTAGCCGAGACACGGCAATGCGAACACTACCATTTGGCAGTAAAAATATGTAAAACTGAGGTACCAATGCAGACAACCTTTGTATGAAGTTTACTACCTCTTGTAAAGAGCATATTTGAGAAAGTGTAATCATTAGATTTTCATGCAAAAACTATTGATTACACTTGAATTTAATTTTCCAAGCGTCATTATGGTCATTATAGCAGTTCAGAACGACCACGGCTAAACACAGGCATCCTTAAAGGAAGGGGGAGTATTGCCCCTTATTGCCGCGAGGCATATGTGTGGTGGCAATCAAAGGACTTAGCTGCTGTGAGGCTCACTCCCATTGTTACTGTACGATTGATTGTCTATTTAATCTAATGAAAAAAATAGTATATTATTTAATAATAGATAAGTAGTATTTATATAAATGTAAAAGTATGTTTATGTATCTCTTTGTTACATAAGCTAGATGGATATCCCAAGATGCAAAGTGACGATTCCTATCAGACGATTGCATGGTACCAGATTAAAAAACCATTAAATGCATTTAAAGAAATGTAGGTTAAAAAGTAACTGATATGTATAATATCAAGTATCTAACGCCATTTTCGTAAGTGAAATTATAATATTGACTGACGTAATTACATATTTAACTTTACTTGTTGCTACGCGAAATTACAGAAACGACTGTTAACTTTTTATGACGAACAAAATGGCGGCGTACAGGAGAAAACTCGACAACTTTGTCCTACCATTCCATCTACACGATTGTCGACCTTGTACCAGTGAGCTAAGTTGTGGTTTCCCGCATAGCTGTTGTTAGTGTGAGTTTATGAGATTCTCGTAGGGTTTTAATGGTTCGTCCGGGCTCTTGGAGCTCGTCGTAAAATGAAGTTTGCGGTCGGTATAGGCTGTTCATTGGTATCGTACGCAAACAACGACATTGCGCCATTTCTTTCGGTTTCCTCGTGTTTCACTAGCCGATGGTTGGGTTTTGGTTTATGCGTCTTGTTTTACAATGGCATACGTCAAGATTGTAAGATTGAGATTTTGTTGAGGGAAGAGCTCGTGTTTTTTTGTTTTTTAACGCAAATTTAGATGGAATAATGTGATCACAAATCCAGTATTAGTGAGGTATTCGCAGATTACAACATAACCTCCCCCAATACCAGGTGTCGTAAAAGGCGACTGAGGTACCAGAACCGATAGATGGCGGTATATTCACCTGAAACAGTATTGAAATGCAACTAGAAGGGGATGGGCAGCAGCAGTCCTGATCTGCGATTGCCAACACGCCTGACTAGCGCGGCAGTTAAGAGCAATTCCTCCTTTATGGGGAGGCCTATATCCAGTAGTGGACTTTAAATAGCAGCAATGATGAAGTTATAGTACGTATTCAAAGTGCAAGATAGAACTTACAGCGATCGTGTTGTATTTGAGCATAATATTGCACTTCAGCAGTATAAGCTTTACTTGCTTCTTTCTATCTTATTAATTTAAAAACAAATTAGAATGTAAGTAGATGTAAATTAAAAATGGGTGGTGCCATAGGATTGTTTTGCGAAATAGATATTTCTGCACAAATCTGGCAAGCCTGATGGCGCAGATGTTAGTCGTGGGTTCGATCCCAGGTCAAGACAGGACAAGATATATGTGATGATATTTGTTTTTTTTCTGTGTCTGAAACAAAAACAAATATTATCACATATATATTAGTCTTGAAAAATATGTATTAAACTTTTATATTTGTGATTCTGTTTAGTCTGATGTCCGTAAGACAAGTCCTTTAAGGGAAATATCTCGGAGTCACATAATTGCATGGGATGTTGTGCATATTACTACTTAAATGTGTAGGTATTTAAATCTAATTTTGTTTAGAATGTTATGTGTATAATTTAATATGTTCATAGATATTTGTGTTAACTTAAACCTTTAACGGTAATATATAAATACTTCTTTCATTTCATATGTTTGTATGTATAGACGCAAAAATCTAACATAAACTTATGAAGCCGTCAAATAAGTTTTATCAAGCTGTCCATGACCAAATAAACACATTGTTCACCGGCCAGTGGAACGTAAGGCATCATATAAAACAATATTCCCGCATAAAACAATACAGATTATATCGGACAATCTCACCTCGCGACGATAAATCTAAAACCTAAACCACCTGAGCGTTCGACATCCCCGCGATTATGAATGAGGCGACCCTCACCATTTTTACCCCCCTTGTGACACGCGACATTAAAACAATCGAAATTCAGCCTTATGTCACATGATAGAAAGCAGATAATCATTTGGCGTGCACAGCAATAAACGAATTAGTGTTCGAAAAGCAGACCGTATTCCGTGCTGCATAGCATACAGATCGCTAATTCAACTTTTCACGAACCTTCATCCGAAATTCGGCTTTTTCGCAACGAAATAAGGTCGTTGTTTCTGTGAATGGTGTGGGAGGGGGTTCTAAAGGGCTGTTTACACCCCGGCGCTTTGCCCGGGCAAGGCTCGTCTCCCGGGCGACCATGCACTTTTGCACAGGGTGCCGCGCGCCCTAACGCCCGCCGGTGATTGGCCGCGGTGAACATTTTAAAATTAGAACGCGAGTATTTTTGAAATTAGAACGTTTCCGAGATTTTCAATTTACGCTTTTGAGTTTGTTTTTTTTTCTTGCAGCCAGTTTCTTTGATCTGTGCACAGAAAAGAGGCTTTGCTTAAAAACTTTTCGTTTCGTAATTTATGGGTGTTAGAATGGTATCTGGATTTTAAAAAGCTAAGTTAACAATAAAATGACAAATAATAAATAAATAATAAAATTGATTTAAATTTTTTTCCAGCTTAATTATATTTTTTATATTCTATATAAACTCAATAAGAAAGTTAGTCGACAAGTAAATATATAAATAGTAGAGACAAAATACAAATACCGCCTGTATTGGTACCGAACTCTTAACAGTTGTTTGTATTGCTGTATTCCGGTTTGAAGGCTGATAGAGGCAAGATTCGGAGTAATGTGAAATCCTTGTGATGGCACGAGTTTCCTTAAGCTGTGATGATGAATCACAAATAAATATACATAATTTAACATCCAGACACAAAACAAACAATCTATCTTGGCACATAAGATAGGGAAACTACCTGATTCACCATCGGATCTGTCAATGAGGGATTTGCTGACAATAATTATATATTTCTGCACGAGACATAACACACTATGCGGACTCAGCGAACTGGCAGCATTCGTGATAATTAATTTTGAGTCACCCCTCCCAATATCATCGTTAAAGCTGCCGAAGAACAGGTGTGGTGGTAATGCGGGATGCACAGAGCGTGACGGGATTTCTGCTGTCCATCCTCGCTCTGATTTTCAGCTGCGATATTTCCGGTGGTTACTCCACCATCTCACCGGTTATGGTATTTCAGTCGAATCAGTACATTTGATACTATTTGACTCTGCATACCTAACAGCATATCTCAAAGATAACATTGCTGATAAAATTTCCTGTGATTAAATTGCTCTAACCTCTAGCTTTAAGACAAATGTTTGTCAGCGCCGACGCCGCTGGGGGCTCCATTAACACTAATTACTTGGTGTTAATGGAACTTTTATCACTACCAGTTTTTCTTTCAGGTTCGTTTCTGATGGCTCGTGTAATGAGTATGCAGTTAACTTAGTTTTAAGAACCGTCTGGTGCCAGAAAACCAGTTTATGGTGGGCGTAATTTACATACTTTAGATGACTCTCATGACCCCGTAGGGTCATCAGGGTCATCATTATCATGAGTAGAAAGGTATTTAGTCACTTATAATGGAAATAGTATGTTCTTTATTCATTAATTTGTTGACGTTATGTTTTGAATTAGAATTTATGAACAGTTGCTTAACTTCAACGATCGACCAGAGGATTCGAGTTATCCATGTTATGTTTAACGTCTTATTTACATAATAAGTATTTTAATGGTGCATTTGCTTGTGTTTTTATCTTGATCGCCTAATATCATAATTGCAATTCCTAAGACAAATATTTGTATTACGAATACTTGTAATTCTTTTATAGTCTGATATCTGTAACACAAATGCTTAAAGCGACGTATCTCGTAGTCGGTCAATGTGTGCAATGTTACATTTATTTTTTTTATTATTATGAAGCAATGGTACATATAAAAGGCAATAACGATTACGCCTACCCAATAAATGCAGTAGAGCAGTTTATTTTTTCACCTGAAAGCCTCATATAAGTTTATGGGCTCACTAGAGCGAGGCAATCGCACGTGAATAAAGGCACCCATCCACTAAGGTTACCGCTCGGCGCGGGCTGATTTAACTCCGCTGTGGGCTTCCCCTCGTAAAAACACAGAGCAATCCCGCTAACGAGGTGAGTGTTGATTCATAAACTGCCTATATCTGTATTGCATCTGAGAGTAATCATTCTTCAGCGCAACATGAGTTATAATATTCCAGAGAATGGCCGATCGGGTCTTATTTCGATCGATTTCGACGTCATTGTGCCGTCATTGTTGTGTGAAATATCGCTTCATTACAACAGCTATAAAAAGTCTACTCTTGAACATAGGCCTCCCAAGATAAGGGCACTTCTGCCCATAAATACTGCGCTTGGCAAGTGTGGTGGCATTCGCAGAGCATCAACATCGTGATGAGGATGTTGCTGCCCCTGTGCATTTAAACTACACTATTTCGGATGGATATTTCGCCATCTGGCGATTTTGGTACCTCAGTCACCTCTTACGATACCTGGTATAAATGCGGGTACTATTCTATTCCACTAGTACCTCAGTTTGCTAAAATATTGTTTACTAGCTAAGCCCGCGACTTCGTCCGCGTAAAATAGTTTTTTTTGAGTACCATACCTCTTTACCCTAACTTATATAAACTTTAAATGTCATGTTTATTTATATCGATTCAATGACTTCAAAAATAAGTTTCAAGTTTCTAACTCCAAAAATAGCAAAACTTCCATACAACTTTTCATCCCCTCTTTCGACCCCTCACAACCCTTTTCTCGAATTAAAAAATAGCCTATGTCCTTTCTCAGGGTCTAAAAGTTGTCGGTTTAGAGGTTTAAGCGGGAAAGCATAACAGACCTACAGACAGACAGTGTTACTTTCGCATTATAGTATTTATAGAAATGATGACCTATTACACCTGGTTGGTTATATATATTATAACAGACTTGGTTCTCTCATTTCGCACGCTTTCTTTGGATGTTTTATACCTCTTTTACGCGTTTGATCGTGGTTTGTTTTGCCTACGACTTGTTTTACTTGTTTGCTATATATACGAGAATGCTTTGTAGCCGAGTGGTACCGGTAGAGTAGAATGGTACTATCGCACTGTACTAGGTGTCGTAGTCGTAACAGCTGACTAAGATACCAGAACCGACATGTGGCGGAATATCTATCCAAAACAATGTAGCTCAAATGCACAGGACGAGGATGGGCAGCAGCATCACCGTCGCAAACGCTTTGCTCTGGAATTGCCAACACGATTGCCCAGCGCGGCAATTTTGGGTGTAATTCCGCCTTTCTTGGGAAGGTCTATGTCCAACAGTGGACTTCCAATGGCTGATATGATGACAGCTATACCATTTATATTTAGAGATTTTTTCTTACAATTGTATTGTGGCGATTACTGATCGATAGAGAAGATACTGCCAATTAATATTTTCTAATTGACCAACTGCTTTAAATCACCATCTTATAACACCTGGCACAGATAAAGTTGCTATGATCTATAAGGCAGCTTTAACAAAGTTTATTCTGGCACAGCTGCTGTCGTTGTTGTTTGTCAGTTTAATCTTATCAGTTTTAGTTTTACTTTTTGAAATAAAGTTAAAAGTACTTGTTTTTTTTTAATTAGATTAAAAAATATTATTATAATTTTTAATCATTATTCTGATGGTACGAGGCAGTTTTAATTCGTATATATAAATTTTGGCCTATCTGCGACATCTATTCTGTGAATGTTTCAACTAGAAAAGGGCGTAGCAAAGAAAGCGGCTAGGATATCGCCCGTAAACGTATGTCGATATGCCCCCACCGCCCGCCCCCGCGGCTTCTTTCCCCCCTCTTATTTACTAAGAACTCAGTGAAATCTCCCCTTAATGCACATATTACTGTGCAATTCGCTTAAACACAACGGAGTGGATGCTGTCGTCAGCATACACGATTCGAAATTTTGTTCATTTTATATAGTTTTACAAGGGCCATATATGTGGATGGAGCGGGAAAAAGGTATGCTTAACCTTGTGATTGGGTTATACGCGTGATCATCGACGCGCGGTCATGAAGCACATGTATGCTTGCAATGAAATTGACGATCTGACTCCAAAATAAATAGCTTAAAGCACTTGTGTCACGGATATCAGACAACTGATGAATTACAAATATAATACATACTTAGATTAATCCAGACAGTAAAAATACAAACATTTATCATATGAATATTTGCACTGTGTGGGGATCAAATCCAGGCCTTTGGCGCAAAAGAATGGATGCGCCATCGGACCCGTCGAAGATACGGAAGTAAATTCGACACTGTCGATTCTTTGCTTCTTGTATTACGGATAGCAGACAGCAATAAAATTAGAAATTACTTAAATACATGTTTAACACACACACAAAAGAAACACAAATGTTTAACACATAAATGATTGTCTCAAGTTAGTTATAGGAAAGAAATTATAACATCCTATTAAACAGGAAAAGAAAAACGAAAACGTCAAGTTCATTATACTAACCCTCTTTTAATAAACAGAAAGCTTGTAATAAATGAATAGGTTTTAAAAGTTATGTCCAAAACATTTATTTTTGTACGCAGGCACCGGAGAAATTGTAATAAACTTCTTAAATATTGTTCAACGATGTAGAAATTTCAAAGTTATTCGCAAATGTAATAATTGAAATTTTCACAAACAATTAATACTTGAAGGGGAGTTTGGACTTGACGGACAAATACTTTACAAGATGTTTCTGGAAAAAGTAAATTAATGATTAAACTTAAACGACTTCGTTCTCCAATCCATATTGATTATTACCATACGAAAGAATAGATTTTATATTTGAAAACGTCTATTAAAAACGTTACAATTATAAATGGTAATTAGAAAAATATTTTATTTAACATATTATACTAAAATAATAAATATTTTGTAATATTTACGCGTTCACCTTTTATAATAAAAGATTTTAAAGGCTTTCAAACGCGGTTTATTAAACTTTTACATTTTTAGTTCAGCGTTTTAGTTACTTTGCGGCAACCGTTCTCAACGGAAATAAAAATTAGTGAAGGCAGTAATTGGTAACTTCTTAATTCTGACACAACATTTTTTGTCATTCTTCGTCAAAATTCGTTTCCAAGTTCAACTAAATATTTAAAAATTAAAATAAACCCCGTTTTAAAGATTTAAATGTATTTTTATTAAATTTAATAATTTGCTGGAACGTGCATCAACTATTCTAGATTAATTATCATCGTCATATCAGTGGTCCACCGTTGAGCATGTCTATTATATAACTAAACATTTTTTTTACCACTAAGGTGGCAAGCAAGGGTGCAGTCCGCATAATGGCAAGCGGTGACTGCAGCCTATGAACGTTGACAACTATGAGGTACCAGCACCGACAGATGGCGGTATATCCATGCAAAAAAGTCAGCTCAAATGTTCAGTGCGAGGATGGGCAGCAGTTTCCCTGACACGAAAGCTGCGCTCTGCGATTGCCAACACGCTTGCCCAACGTGGCAATTATGAGCAACATACCTCTTGGAGAGGCCTATGTCCAACAGAGAATTTTTAATGGCTGGTATGATGAAGAGGGAAATATCGAAAATGTTGGCGGCTGACTCATCCTGAACCTCTACATAAAGTATCATAATCGGTTAAAGAGGACAAAATAATTAATCTTATATAATTTTTCTTTTTGCTTATATTCACGCGCTGCCGACCCTTTAAAAATCTCTTTCTTTGAAGAATCCCATTCTGATGTTCTCTAGGAAGTCCTCAGCATGGAGAAAAAAGTTCCAACCATTATGGGCTTCCATCTATAAATGCTGCTTAGGTTTTCTCCACATTCCCGACTTATTGAGTTACTCTTTCTTGAATTCGGATATACCGCCATCTGTCGGCTGTATCTCGATCACCTCTCACTACCTATACTACTTATCGGTACCCTAAACAATTTCAACAATAACTGCCTATTGCCAAATAAAAGGTGTGAATAATTGATTTTCTATCTTAATACAAATCAACTGATAAATATCTATTCCCAACAAAACAAGTCCATTCTATCTATTGTTCTACAGCGTGATGTTTAAATGTTAATTTAATGAAGACTAATTTCTATTGTCACCAATCAACACCGTATCTGATCGGAATAATAATTACTTTCACCTTATTCCTCTCCATTGTTCTATGGCAACTCGGTTCACATCCAGACTAACTGATATTTTCTTATGTCACAATACGAGAATGGCAGTAATTAAATTTTGGAGACTGAAATTATTATCGAAAGTCTGTGACTTGAGTACTGGAGATTCAAAAGGCTAATAATTCGATTTGGGATCACAATAAGATTGTTTTGGAATGTTTTAGATTAGGATATCAATTACAAGTGTGCACTGAATCTTTAAAAGAGTTGAAGAAAATGGGTTGCGTAGGCATATACTTTTTTTTTAGAAAAACATTTAAACGATTGTTCATTGAGCACTAAATTAAAATTGGAAATAATATGTAGTATTTTTTTTATTATTTTTGTCTATATCATTGTATATTCAGAATCAACGAGGTCTATTTTTAAAGTAAGTGACTTAGATACGATATTAAATAGCGTGTAAATTTCAACGCGCAACTCATTTGTAATACATTTTAATAAAAGAAATTAGTAATAATACTTAGTCTGTTTCAAACTTTAGGGTTATTAGGGTATTTACACAAATGTCATCCATTGCCCCGACTCCGTGATAAGGCGCTGAAAGCACTTGTACTAAAGATATCAGACAACTGAGGAATCACAAGTATAGAAACTAAATGCATATAACATCCAGGCACAGAACAAGCACAAATATTCAACATCTTGGGCGGACGTCGAACCCAAGACCTTCGGCACACAAGACCATCTACGTTATCTAGCCCGTATAGTGATTAATCACTATGCACAGAATCACCTACTGTTTCGGAAGCCAGTTCTTATAGTCTGAGTTCACGGTTCGTCCCAATTACGCAACGTTTGTGGGACGTAGCCCACGCGCGCCCACACGCCGGCGTTAGTGCATCGGTCTATCGCAAGATGTCTAATTACTGAGAGATGTATGGTTTGGATATTGTGGTTAAGAGATAACGAGCTATGTGGTGTAGCGGAAACAAAGGTGAGAGTATGGTCTTCAAGATAATGTTTGTACGAAACATACTTACATAGTATTTTGAAGTATGTGTGTAATTATTTCTATTTCAGGCGACATTCAATTATTCATCCTAATGAAAACGATATATTAAATTAAAAATAAAACTAAGAAAATCATAATAATGCAAAAGATTCAAAGAGTTTTTCTATACAAAGAGAAATATACAATATCAAAACCAACACCTTTCAAAGTAAAAATAATATTAAACACAATTCCCTCAATGTCGAAGCTCATACATTCATCCCCTACATTGTATTGATTTCAATACCCGTCAATTTTTAAAATATTTTATGACAAACCGCCCCCGGTGCCATCACGGAATTACCTGTCACACACCGACAGACTACAATTAAATTCGTATTACACACTCGACGAGTCGATGTTGGGAAAAAAATAGTTGAAACGTGACACGTGCACGGGGAATTAATCGAATTTGACAGTTGCACAAAATGGCTGCACTAAGGATCTTGTTTGGGTCCGATAAATGTGCGTGACAGAAACTCTGTTAACAATTGTTAGTTGAAAATGTCTAGTGGAGCACTGTAGAAGCTATTATACAAACTTGTTACCGTGTGCGAATGTTCTGATTTTGATTTTTATTTTATTTCAGTTAATATTGTAGAAATATAAATATTTTTTAGTTTTAACAACCGGCTTTGTCTGTAGCTGAGAAAATCTCTAACAATATGAACTTGAGGTGTAATAGATATATAATTTTTCAACAACTTGTTGTCACTATTTTGAAAGAGTAGCATTATTAAGCTTTTACGCCATATCATCTCACCGGAATCTTTATATACCATATTAAAATAATCTCTATAAAAAAAGCATCATCAAAATTTCCGTACAGTTTTAACCATTAAAATGATTGATGCCTAAGAAAGACTTGAGTCAGGTGTATCATTCATTTTGTAAATGGTTGAATTCAAAAGATGTTAGAAAATATAAACAAATATGTTTAGGTATTTTTGTCTATTGTCAAAATACTTGTACTTATAATAGATATCGCTTTTTCATTAAACATTTAATAACCTTTATCTGAGACCAAGTACAGTGTTTGTAGCAGACACGTATTTTTGTACACATGTCTGATCTTACAATTCAACTTCTGATCGAATCGGGGATTCTGGTGACTTATTTACGTTGTACCGATGTAGGACTTGGGAAAATTGCACCGAATCCCGAGGGATCGTGGGAGAAAAAGTAAAGTACATATGTTGGACGCATTCAACCGTTCAATGACGTCGCATCGGGAAAGAACCTTAAATAATACATAATAGAAAATCACGTGGAATAGAAATAAATGGGCGCAATGCGAGGGTTGATTCTAAACTTATTATCTTTTTGGAGTAGTTTTCGTTGCAAAGCTGGTGCCTTATTTTACTTGTCCGTTCATATTATTGGAATGGTTTAGCGTTAGAAGTTTTTATGTTGAAGATTTCCTTATCATTTGTTTTGATTCTGAAGTTTGACAACTGTTTTCTGTTTTCATATTTTATAGTATTTAGTCGGCCCAAATTTGATTATGAATAACTACCATCATGCTTCCTTCTGTACCAGATGACTTTCGGTACTGGAACCGACAGATGGCGGTATAACTATTCAACAAGCGTAGCTTAAATGCAGAGGACGGGATGGTCAGCAACATCCTTGCCACAAAGCTACGCTCTGCGATTACCGCCATGCCTGCCTAGCGTAGAAATTAATGGGAGAACCCTACAAATGATTCTGATCAAAACTGCAAGATTGCACTGGACAGAGGCCGCCTACGATCGGCCCTATTGAAGTGGCCTATGTCCAGCAGTGGACGTCTTGCGGAAGAGATGATAATGAGGATGAATTATTTTTACTTTACACAATCGCCAATCGCAGATTAGTGCTTCACCAGAGAAAGTCTATTTCCCATCTCCACCTTGTTGCGTTTCAGGTACGCTGTATCGGATGGGTATACCGCCCTTTTTCGTGCTCAGTCGCCTCTGACCATATCTGGTAGAGAGGTGTTCCTATTACTACTCTACTCTGCCAGTTCCCTACAGTATTCATAAACCATGATTCATTAATCATTATTAGAATGTCATTAGATTTTTCGGATATTAACTTAACGTGCAAAAATTAAAAACTATCTAAAAATATCTTTCAAACAATACAGTTACTTTAAAAATTTGTTCGTTGAATTATTTTAAATAATGTTTTGCCATGACATGCCTGCTGCAACCACGAAACACAAGTATGAGTTACAGAGACCTGTTCCTCGTAAGACAGTGGATCATCAATTAACACAGAACAAAGATGTTTGGCCTTTTATAAATTAATCCCCACCATCCACGCGCCGTCTCATACGAAAATTACCTAACATCCTTCGGAGCGTGCGGGTGTGTTCCAAATGCGAGAGATTGTGACGAATTTCACATAAAGCTTTCTTTGCTATGTTTAAAGGTTTGGTGTAGTTTATAGTACCAAAAATTAAATAATAAATTAATTAATTTTTCTCAACATTTCATAAATTTACCTGATTCCGTGATAAGACGCTAAAATCATTTGTGATCTAGACAAAACAGGAGCCACAAATATTCGACTTAAGTACATATACCTAACACCCAGACATAAATATCTTCATATAAATATTTTTCCTGTGTAGGGACTGTACCCACGATTCTAACGATAATGATTCTACGAGTAAATTGATTCTGATTTGCATAACAAAAGCGTAATTTTTGAATTAGGACAATAACAATACTGTGATGTCAAATAATTCATTTATTTCATATTGATATTTCACTTCTATTTTCATGCATACATAATCTATTAACTGTTTTTTTATATGTTCATCTTAATAAAATATTGAGACCATAAATTTAATATTATACATTTTTTATCTCTCAGGTTGTATAAAACAGGAAACACACGAAATTTTTATATGCTAACCAGATGTACAAATCAACTTTAAAATCATTCTTAAACTTATCTAAATATATTTATAGGATATTTTTATTCTTTGGTATTGTTATAAACATTAGCCATTGGAAGTCCACTGATGAACATAGACCCAAGAAAAGAGGATGTGTGTCCATAACTGTTGCGCTGCGTAAGCGTGTAAGCAATAGCACACAGACGATTTCATGACGGGGATGCTGCTGCCTATCCCCGCCCTGTGCATTTGAGCTACGCTGTTCCGGATGGACATACCGCAATCTGTCGGTTGTGGCACCGTAGTCACCTCTTACGACACCAGTTACTGGCTAAGGTATTATTCTACTCTGGTACTGGTATCGCGCGGCATTATAAACATGCTTAATATTACGTAGAGTCGCGTGCACGCCTTCACTCGCACCCAACCGCAGTCTAACCCGGCACTGTGGGGCACTTTATTCAACCGGGCAAAAATGCATGAAATAGAATTTCTCGCTGGTAACCACAGTTTCATACAAACTTTTTCCAGCGAAGTGAGTTACGCTGCCTTGTGTAAATTTGATTTTCATTACTCGGCAACTTGCATATTTTTTATCGCGATATCTGAAGTGAGTTAACGTTCAGATGTTGCTTTTTTTCTCTTTGATATTTTCGGTCTTCATATTAAATAACTTATTTGTTTGATCGTCAGTTTTTCTAAAGCGCTCGTTTACTAAATGTTGCTTTGAATGTTTTTAGTTTTTCTTTGGTTAATCTCATCGTCTCTATCATATTAACCTCGTCATACATTGAGGGTATTTTGCCATTATTATTATGCTGGGCAGGAGGATAGCAGACCTTTCTTCTCAAAGTACTTATTTGTTTATCGTGTTCACACTTTACAATCCTGACATCATCTATAAGGCGACATCCGACACTACAGCGCATTGCGTTGTTCAAGAACCGATACGAATGCAAGCACTAGATGCAGCAGGTATTGCCAGTGGACCAACGACTAGTACCGGCTGGACTGAAGACTGTGAAGTCCAGAGAGGTACCGGAGCGATAATACCGCCCACTACTCCTAGTCTCAATCGACTTTTTTCTAATATATGGATCTTTGTGCGATAAATCCTATGAGCTGATTCAATTTCTTACCGAAAAGATGCTTGAGCTGAAGGACACATGCCGATGCACTAGCAATCTTTTCATACTTCCATCTATCAGGTGCTAGCACCTAAGGTGTTTAATAGTGGAATAATGAGTGGGTATAATTGCAGTGCGTACCATCGCGACGGATATGCAGATGCCCAACCTATGATTTACATTTGATCTTACAAATCCAGTGTCTTCTTTGCCTCTAGCTACACTTGGTACTATATATTCTTCTAAACGATTTGTGTCGCAGCGTGATTGGCGTTATGAGTAGTTAAGATGCGTGTAACCTAGCTCTAAGATAAGTCACTTAAAACACTTGTGCTATGAATATCAAACAGCAAATACAATTCGTAATTCATTTGTTTCTACCAAACAGGCAATCACGGACGTCAACACTGACTAATATATATTAAATTTCGAGCCTAAACAATTGAAACGGTATATCAAAGAAAGTAATTTTTCGGAATGTCTCGTCTGATCCACTGTCGATACAGAGGGTTCGTGCGTCCCCGGCAAATATTTTTAATTTATCACAACGTCACCCCAACACCTAACCGTGGTGCGTGTACAATAGCGACTAATGAATGCATTCCAGAGTTCCCCTGGCGTGAATCTCATGGGGTGCGAACATAGAGGTGTGATCCGGTCAGCTTACTATGGGGGAAGAGATGAAATAGTTTTTCTGTTTTGCTACCTGTATTCACCATTGACGTCACATCCTCACCCATTTCTACCGCCAAATAGCAGTGTTTGCATGCTGTGTTCGAGTTTGAGAGGTTGTCTGAATTGAAAACCGACTCTCACCGATTTGTACCGCCTAATAGCAGTGTTCGTATTGCTGTGCTTGAAGAATTTGAAGGGTAAGACAGGCAGTGAAATTACTGGGTAATTTATCATAACATAGTCAAGTCACAAGGATTACACAACTATTTCCAGCAGTAGACATCCCATGGCTGATATGACAAAAACAGCTATAAGACCTGACATCAAGATAAGACAATAGAGGATTTAACAATTAACACTTGGATACATAACATACCCTGATGTTCCTCACATAAATGTTTATCCTAAACGGGGATCGCATCCACGACCCTTGGCACACAAGATAAGTACACCATCGGCCCAGCAAAAAGGTCCTCCATCGTGGATATAAAATTTCAATTTCAAATTCAGCTGTGGCCTGAAAGTCTATATCTCTTGACTACTCGGAGAGTCTAGACCACTTGTCATCCTATTTTGCATAATTAGCGTTGCTAACTGTCGTTAAAGTATAAATATGCACTGCGTTTATTTTCGTACTTCAGAGATGTAAAAGTACGTTTATAGGGTCTCTTGATCAAACCGTCTAGTCCCTTTAGCACGAAAATGCGCAGATATCAAATAGACATGTTCATTCAAATTCAGATTTGTATTGGAGTTGTAAAAAAAAATTAATATACCTAAGTCAAGTTAATAAAAAGTCAAGTGATTCTAAGTGAATGCAAGCAAAAGCTATGGCAGTTTTCTATCTAAAGGTAGTTCAAGTTGATCTAGAGTCATAAAGTTCGGTAAAAAGTCACAAAAAATATGGTCAAATCTGAAAAATGTTTATTTGTAGGTTTGTGTATAATCACATAGTAGAAAATGCAGGATATAAAAAATTCGTGTCACTACATAGTTTTAATAAAGTCGCTTTCCGCTGCCTGTATGTCACTATGTAGGTATGCTTAGATCTTTAGAACTACCCAACGGTTATTTATAAGGTTTTTTTATCAGGTAGAGTGGTTTAAGAGGAAAGTTTAAATGTATAACATAGTAGAGAAATACTGATAATTATAGAGCTTTCCAATGACTGTACATTTACAGTCGTAAATAAAAACATTGTTTGCGATTAAATTTCAAACGGTGCTTGAATTCAAAGAGAATGATCAAAATAATGTACTACAGTATTGTACTCTTTAAAAAGCCTACAAAATAGTCCGCTACATCTGTCCCATACCGGGGAATACACTATCGTTGTGCTATTGAACGTTAGCAGACATTTCGGATTTTCCTAGTGTATTTTTGTGCTGCGAAATCAGCGCTATTTCTTTAATGTTGATACTTACAAATACTCAAATATATATTTTTTACAAGTTTGAAGCTATCAATAAAGAAGACTTACTCATTTAATTACTTTGAGAGGTATACATACATAATGATGAATTATACTTAAAATGTTAACTTTACTAATGATGCTTTATTTTTGATCAAATACCATAAAATAGGTTATAACAAGTGAATTTGAAAAGCTACACATACAGTCGCGGATCATTTTACAACTTTTAAACAGGATTATATAAATAAAAACATACTGGCCATGTTGAATTGTATTTTTCCCTGTACCAGGTGTCATAAAAGGCGACTGAGGTACCGGAACCGGCAGATAGCGGTATATGCTTACAAAACAGTGCATCTGAAAGCGCGGACCGGTTGCAATTGCGCTGCCCAGCGCGGAAATAATGTTGTATCAGCCGTAAAAAAAATTTTGGTATGAGTCCATCCCACTGATGAGTCATCATGATGATAATGATGGTTATCGTAATTAAAATAAGAAAAAGGCTTATTATAATAAAATTGTTAAAAGCATTAACTTACTACTAATTACAAAAAGAAAATAAAAACATAAAGGTAGGTCGAATTTTTAGCCCGATGGTGCAGAGAGTAATGATTCCATCTTGTGCGTCAAGGTTTGTGGGTTTGATTCCCATCCAGAGCAAATATTTACATGATATTAATGTTTGCTCTGTATTTTGGTGTTAAATTTATGTATTTATGCAGTATATTTGTGATTCCTCTGTTGTCAAGCGTCCGTAACACAAGTGCTTTAAGCGACTTGCCACGGAGTCAGGTTAATGTATGAAATGTTGTGGGAATTTATTCCACCAACGGGCTACCACTACTTCATTAATAGTCTGAAGCAATGTTGTCTTCTCACTAGAAATATATAATGGAGCAAACCAAACAGTAATTATATTATCTGTCTATATAAAAGGAGAAGTTGACTGACTGACTGACATATCTACGAAGAGCCTAAACTATAAGGGTTAGAAACTAGAAATTTAAACAGGGTTCTGTTATAACAGAAAGAAACAAAAAGTTTTTTATAAATTGACCCCCTGTAAGGGGTATAATGGGAGTGCAAAATTAGTATGAAACTTTACCTTTTCTTTAGATATATATTTTGTAGTTATGAAGTTCAGTATTAAGATTCTTCATTAAAACTCATGAAATTCGTAAAAAATATTTTTTCAAAAATCCTCCCTTACGAGTTAAAGTGGAGCTAATATGATATAAAAGTACAACCTGTTATTGTTATGTATGGGTAGTTGTTGTGGTAGGGTACTTTTATGACGTACCGAGCTGCATAATGAGCCCCTGAAGATCAAAGGTCGGTATGACCGGAATCCAGTTGGTTTATGTTTTATTTATAGCATGCGTCTTGGACCAGGGAAAAATATAGATCGAGCGTCTCGTGTTTTTACGGTTGTAAAATGCGGGGTAGTATAGAAGTTTCGTCTAGCAGATGATGTGATGAATATTGCATGGTTTTCCAACTTGAAAAATATGTTAAGGGAAGCTGGATAAATACATTTTTACTTATAAATTAAGTCCCACTGCTTTTGTTCAGTTAATCTCGTATCCTCGTTTAATTGTCTATCGTTGCCTACGCTCTCCAATGAGGTTTATAATTATACCTTTAGGTAAAAAATTGTATCTTATACACCTTAACTTTCCTAATGAACCATTATATTTATATGAAAAGAATATAATGGTTCATATATTGAACAATAATAATAATAATGAATCCACATACTTTTGGCGCCTCTTAAAACATCTGAAGCAGTGCTAGGTACTATTTTAATCAGCCGGTACCTAACGGCAATCGCAAATGATTAAATAAATTCACACGACATCTCATACGTTAATTTGGCTCTGAGATAAATAGCTTAAATCAATTATGATACGAATATCAAACGATAGAGGAATTACAGAACTTAGATACGTACAAAATAACACCCAGATTCAGAACAAATATTCATCATATTAATGTTTAGGCGGACAAGATAAGATCGTTCTGTGCTCTTGGGACCGTCATATGAACCTTGTTCACTTTTAATAATATACGTAACTAGTATCAAAACAGCCACCGCTCGATATAGGCATCCCCAAGAAATGGGATATTTGCCGCCCATAATTGCTGCGCTAGGAAGCGTAGTGGCAATTGCAGAGCGTAGTTCCGCGATGGGGATGCTGCCGCGGGATGGGCGTCCTGTTGCTTCTGAGCTACAATATTTCAAGTGGATATACCGAAATCTTCCGGTCCAAAAACTCAGTCACCTATTACGATATCTGGAACAGGGGGTACTTCAACTTTGACGGCCATGGCTATATAATATTACAAATAATAATAACAATTTCACAAAACATCTTAGACAATGTCCAGTACAAAAAAGATGCTATTAGTACTCGTGTTTCGATTATCACATATAATGAAACAACTCTTTTAACATCTATGAAACGCGGTCTATTCTCAATCTTCAATCAATCTTGAAAACATTTACCCTATGGCAACAAAAACGTTGAATAAAAAAATTAAAAAAGTTAAATAAACGGCAGAGTTGAATAGTACCTCCCTTTGTACCAGGTGTCGAGGGAGGCAACTGAGGTACCTGAACCGACAAATGGCGGTTTATCCATCTGAGACAGCGTAGCTCAAATGCACAGGGTGAGGATGGGCAGCAGCATTCTCGTCGCGAAAACTGCGCTCTGCGATTGCCAACACGCTTGCCTGGCGCGGCAATTATGGGAAAACTTTGTCCTTTCTTAGGGAGGCTTATATCCAGCGTAAATGTAAAAAAATATATTAGACATCACAGAGCTAGAAATATATTGCTTAAATATACATTTAATATAGAGCCTTAGAACAAACACACATGTTAAGATAAGACTAATCAATTATTTAGACCAATATTTCTGCAACTCGGGATATTATAAAAGGTCGACCTTATCGTGGTGGGGAACAGGAAGGTTTCATAGAGCGACGGGCCCGATAACGCAAATGGTAGTGATCCTATCTCGCCCGCTAAAGGTCGTTCGATCCCCACTCAAGACAAATATTTATGAGATGATTTCTGTGTTTTTGTTTCTAGATATTGAACATATGTATTTCTTTATTATATTTGTGTTTTGTTGTCTAATGTCCATCTCAAAAGTGCTATAACCTAACTCCGATTAAAGTCGCTTTTATCGGAGTGAAGTCAATATATGAGATGTTATGTAAAATTTTTTATTTGTTTACTATGTATAGAGTGATAAAGAATCTAAGCACGCTGTTATCACGATAATGTTTAATTAGGTGGCTTTATTGGACCCTAACATAATATAACGGTCATAACAAAACAAATCTATACATAAAAGGCGATATGAAAAGGCAAACTAAACATGTACGACCCGCTAGACTTAATTAAAACAGGGCCATGCCAAAGACTATATAAATGATGAGACCGGCTGTTTATAGTATTTTACCTTCTTAAACAGTGAACCACGAGACACCGATAATTCCAGACGATTCTAGCCTTCTATTTGTTAAATAAAACCACAATAGGTTAAGTTATTTTTAGACCTATTTGGTACATCATCATACCAGCCACTAAAAGTCCACTTTTGGACACAGGCCTCCCCAAGAAAAAGGGTATGTTGCCCGTAATTGCCGCGCTGGGCAAGCGTGTTGGTAAACGCAGAGCGTAGCTTACGCGATGAAGCTGCTGCCCATCCCCGCCCTGTACATTTGACACCTTTTTTGCATGGATATCGCCATTTGTCGGTTCTGGCACCTTAGTCACCTCTGGTACAGGGTGAGGTACTATTCTCCTCTGCCGGTACCTCACGGCTAATACGGTAGAAATATAATTAAAAATAATATGAGTTTAGATGAATTAAGAAGTCTATATTTTTAACATAAAAACAGTAAAGTGAAACATATATATAATTTTTAATTGGTTTCAGTCGCATCAAGCGAGTGCAGCCATCGCTGCGAGAACGCGCTTGAATTTTGTCCTCTCGCCCGTAATTTTACTGTGATAACTTCTGCGATATTTATTTAATTTATGTGGTGTAAAAGAGTATGATAATGTGCAGGGAATGCCTTACCTTAAAGCCTCTAGCGTATTTAAATTATAAGGGTTAACCCTTTATTCGTCTAATTATCATTAATTTATTTAGATGTAATAATTATACTTAACCATTGTTCTAAAACATATATGGGGAAAAAGTAAGTTATCCTTTAAAAATGGATATATAGTATTGTTGACGTTTTTGTACATTTGTAAAAAAATCGTAGTTTGTTTTGAAATATCTTCAAGGGTTAAGGCAACGAGTTCGTTGAAAGCTTCCAGGCTTTTTTTATGTGACTAAGTCGACATGGAATCAATCGGTATTCGCAGCCTATAGACGCCCGCATTATCAATAGGATATCATCACTAGCGTGTTGCTAATTTTGTGACCTGAAGATATGATATTACATTACCCTGAAATTTTAAAGCCTATCTCATCCTTCAAACCGGAACAGCAATGCAGACACTGCTGTTTGGCAGATTTCAGCCAATGTACAAATAAACTAAACAAAATCTATATACTTGGATATTCCTTATTAATCGCTTTATCTCTTGGTGAAAACCTGATGAAAATCCGTACGGTAGTATTTGGGTTTATCGTGAACAGACTAACGTGGAAGACTATCTTTATTGTTTGTAGTTATAGTGATTTTAATTTTGATTTCGATCAAAAATTCAATTTAAATTTGCCTCTAAAATAAATTTGTTTATTATATATACACTAGGTGTTCACATAAACTGGTTATAACATATTATTAATTACAATTTAGGAATCATCAATCAACGGGTTCATTAGAAACATTATTAAGCAAAACAATTAATTTTGACGAATCAAAACAAACTACACTAATAATCTTTAATTAATTATTTTAATTAACTAACAGGAGACGTTATTAATAATTTTCCCCAAATGAAATTACTATGCCGTAGGAGCCTTCGGATTTCCCTCGGGAGAGTGTAGAGGTTTTGATAACGACTGTTCCTGTTGCCTTTAGTGTGTAGTGAGACTTTTGTGTTTTTGATTGGAACTCATTACGATCGGTGATGTTAAGCAGCTTTGGAATGGGTGAATTGAGATGGGTGACCGAAAATATAGACTATGATTTGAGCTCCGTATTCCTGACCATCATCATCACAGAGATAGACCTCATATAAAGGTCGCCATATTGGAAAATATATAAGGTTTTATGTCAGGTCTACTTTGATTAAGGTACCCCTTACTCTCATCTATTTCTACTGCTAAATAGCAGTGTTTGTGTTTCTGATGAAATTACCGGGTAATGTGACATAATTTCTTCAAGTTACAAGTGAGGACTGTATGCTTGTATATAGACTTTGCCTAATAATATATTAGCCGTTAGAGATGGTCGACTTATGGTCGGTATGGCAAGATACTTAGACCATTTTAATATTGAATATGATTGCATGAGATGATCCGTTCATAATTGCGATGTAATGACGTGTGTGACTCCATAAAACTTGCTATAATTTGACCCAATAGGTCAACAAAACAATCAAACGGATAATTGTATATTGTTTGTAGTACATTACTTCTTACACAAATAAATAATTAATTTACCGTATATTGTATGAGTCATGAGTCACAGTACCATTACGTGTTTCCTTAGCAGAAACAAGTTTGAGTCACTCTCGTATCTATTAAGACGTGTGTTTGAGGAATTTGAGTCATACGTCCTTGGATCTAAGGTGTATAGTCATATAGCTGGAACTATATGTCCTATTATTTAAGTCTATGTTCAGATTATAAACAAAAATGGTCTATCGATCTACACGGGTATGCATAAGTATCATCATCATATCAGCAATTAAAAGTCCACTGCTGGACATAAGCCTCCTCAAGAAAAGGGGAATTTTGCCCATAATCGCCGCGCTGGGCAAGCGTGTTGGCAGGGCAGCTTTCGCGGCGGGGATGCTGCTGCTCAACTCCGCTTTATGATTTACCGCCACCTATCGGTTTTTGTACGACTTACGACACCTGGTACAGAGAGAGTTCCTATTCTACTCTGCCGGTACCTCACGGCTATAAATTTAAATTTTATTGCCTGCTAGATAAACCGGTGTACTGTATCACCTACATATATTTGCGTAAAATGTGGTCAAACCTTAGTCCAATTCAGCCATATACTACAGCTGCAAATCAGACACATTTCTGAATGTTCATATACGTATTTTAATTTAGAAATAAAAATGTGTCAATTGGTTGTAACTTGTAAATGACACATTTTTATTTCTACTAAGAAAAAAGACGCGAAGCGAACTGTTTGTACTGGAATGTGTAATTGTTGTTTAAAGTTTTTTTTTACTAAGTATTTTTGATTTCCAGCCATTCTATAGTTATAGAGCGACAAGCCCACTGTAATCAATTTAAATACATATGAACTGCTATTTCAGCATTATAATATTTAGACTTGTCTGTAAATCTGTCCATTGTATTTG
Source organism: Heortia vitessoides (assembly GCA_020976665.1). Taxonomy (NCBI): domain Eukaryota; kingdom Metazoa; phylum Arthropoda; class Insecta; order Lepidoptera; family Crambidae; genus Heortia; species Heortia vitessoides. The sequence continues at coordinate 1,832,435 of JACJUM010002929.1, forward strand.
TTAAGTGCAATATTCTTTGCTAATATTATTACTGAACCCAATATAAAAATTAACAAAATGATCCATGCTGAGAAATCCAATGAATTTTCGGGACTAAAAACGAGTGAAACAAAACTTTACAAGTTTTACTATTTTCACTTTTATTGATCTTCATTAAAAACAACTCCTGTTTGTACCCCTCACGTAAGCATCGGTAGTACCTTTCACCTATATTTTGCGCGTTATTGCGCTGCTGATTTTTGTTAAAATAATTGTACATCATATGAAACGCCATCTATTGCCAGTTAACCTTTTATGTGATAGAATGAATGAGTGAAAGATAAATAAAGTTGTTCTCTGCAAGTCTCCGTTGAGTATCAAACCTTTTTATTTCTTCTCTAAATTATAATATTTTTTTTAATAAAATCTATTATTTATTCAGGAGATTTGTTCAGTATTGACCAAGACAGTCATTTTATAGCCTGAAACATACAGATTAACAAAAACCTAAGTAACATTTATAAATAAAACTATAAAACAATTTAACTCAGCACGATGACTATTCCGATTTATTCGAAATTCTAAGATTCATTCGCTCTACAACTCTAAAATTCGTGATTCCAATAACAAAAGATAAACAATAAAGGGTTATTTATTTTTAATAATAATTAATAGCATTGTTGGCATTGCTGTGTTTCAGTTTGAAGGTTGTGAGAGACAGTGAAATTACTATGTAATGTGATATAATATATTTATGTTTTGCTGTAACGTACCGGCAGAGTAGAATAGTACCTCCCACTGCACCAGGTGTCGTCAGAGGCGACTAAGGTACCGAAACCGACAGATGGCGGTATATCCATCCGAAACAGTCCAGTTCAAATGCACAGGTTGGGCAGCAGCATCCCCATTGCGATAGCTACGCTCTGCGATTGGCAACACGCTTGCTCAGCGCGGTAATATGGTATTGATGATCTTTAAGTCGCAAGGTTGGCAACGCGATATCCTTTTGATATTACAAGCGTCTATAGGCTGTAGTAACGCGTTACTACAGCCTATAGACGCGTCATTATCACGCGTTATGCTTGTTAGTCGATCTGCTGTAATTAAAAAATATGAACCTCACAATTGCGTCCCGTATAGCATGCCAGTTCTGCAGTGTACAATCTACAGCGTTACTTCATTAAGGGACGCATACACGGCCTCTTTTCATCGGGCCAACGCCGCGGGCGGCCGCCGGCTGAACACTGTCACTCGCACAAACGGACCGCGGATTATCGTGCGTTTGTTCAAATTGGCAATGCGGACCTGTTATTATAAACATAAAGCATGTATGTTAGTGTTTTGCCGTATTGGATGTATGCTGAGTATTGGAGTTGAATGTTATCTTCATTTGGCTGTCATAAAAACATCTTTGCATATCAAAATTTCATGTCACAGTGTTTGTAAGTTTGAAGTTGTTCTTGGTGTATATGTAATATGTATATTTGTAACAAGTTGCTCTTTTTTTGTTTTATTTATGATATGTTTCTTTTTTTTAGCAAAAATTTAAGAATTTGTATACATATAAGTGTTGATATACTCTATGTACTCGTAGTTGAAGGTGTAAATAATAAGAATTTAACACATAGAATTCACCGCAATGTATAAGTTCACCGGGAATAGGGAGGGAGATTTTCCTAATTTATTAACTTAGTATGTGGATGAATGAATGATTTATTTAATATAACATAACAATAGAAAATCAATTCAATTTCAGCTTATACGATCTAAAGTAAAACATTTATCAGCCATTGAAAGTCCACTATTGGACATAGGCCTCCCCAAAAAAGAGAAGTTTTCCCATAACTGCCCCGTTGGGCTACCGTGTTTTAAAATTGCAGAGCGCAGCTTTCGCGACAGCGATGTTGCTGCCCATCCCCGTCCTAAGCATTTAAGTACACTATATCGATACCGCTATCGGTTGGATCTGGTACCTTAGTCGCCTCTTGCAACAACAGGGTACAGGGGAGGTACTTTACTATTCTGCCGGTGCGGTCCTAGTAAAATATTGTGGTGGCGAAATTTCTACGTTAAAACTAAATCTTAAGCTCAATAAATCAAAACCATATATCTGGGAGTTTTGAACTAAATCTCCTCTGGCTCAATCTTCATATCAACTCAGGAAAGTCGTAATATTGCATTATTACTGCTTTCAAGTCGAGCTGAATAATTATACACTTAGAAATACTATAAGTTAAATGAAAGTTTATTAATAATGGTCAAGCGGTTTTAATTCCCACGGGAAAAGGCAAATATGTCCCTTACAATGTTATTTCCTTAAGGTATAATTAAGTAATATTTTCTATAAATTAAGAAACAATGTATACTACTCCGAATCGGCGTGCAGCTTGGCCTACGTCAATTCGTAGCAATAAATAATAGGTCATATAAAAAAAAACAAATGAAGTTTCAGAATTGTGTTCATTTAAATTATTGTTTGTTTGCAGGTAAGTCGTCTATTGGTTATGTTCAAGTCGTACCGGTAAGTCATTTTTAGTTTTAACTTTGGGTGTATTTGAACGGTAATAATTAGTTATTTATTTGAGATGAATTAAGGAAATTAATAATAATGAAATATACTTTTCTTAGGACGTTTTCTCATAATACAATATACTGAGTCACGATTGTGAGACGTGTCTACGACATGTCTCACGTTACAAGGAAATGGAGCAATCTAAGAATATTTTTATACACTTTTAGCAGGTGATCTTTTTTAAGGAAAAATACATTGTACAAACATTTGGGTATAATAAACTCAGACATAGAGAACTTAGACATTGAAATAGAGATGAAAGCGTTTGTCATTATAACATCCGTTGGAAGTCAACTGCTGGCCGCACGAGCGTGTTGGGCGTGACCCTGTTTCTAATGGATATACCTCCATCAGCCGCCTCCTGCGACTGGAGGTTCTATTCTATTCTACCATTATTATATTTTACATTAAATTTTTTATTTTATAATTGTGTAACTGGTGTTCAAAACATAAACATGTCTTAAATCTTAGCTGCTAATTCATTACATCAGCCATTGAAAGTCCACTGCCGGACATAGGTCTCCCCAAGAAAGAAGGAATGTTGCCCATAATTGCCGTGCTAGGCAAGCGTGTAGGCAATCGCAGAGCGCAGCTTTTGCGACGAGGATACTGCTGCCCATCACCGCCCTTGAACTGCAACGTTTTGGATCGATATACCGCGATCTGTCGGTTCTGGTACCTTATTCGCCTCTCACGACACCTGGTACAGGGGAAGGTACTATTCTACTCTGCCGGTACCACACAGCGGTAGCTACTTATTAATTGTTTTATTTATGAGTTCAACTATGTACATGTTCCATTGTGGGGGTTCCATCCCACCCAGACATGTCTGCGTAGACATCGCAACATTTTAACGAGTTGCACGTCTTCGCTGCTCTTAGTATACCATGTTTATTAGTTTGCTCTTTAGAGCGTTCAATGGAAAGTATGCAAGTTCATGGTGTGTTCAGGGCTGTCGCTCGCTGTCACTATGGTTGCCATCAGAGTTCGTAGTTTCGCGACAAGGATGCTGCCTGTAGTATTTAAACTTCGCTATTTCGGTTGGATTTACCGCCATTTATCGTTCCCGGTACCTTAGACACCTCTAAGTCACCTGGTACGGAGAGAGGTAGTATTTTATTTCGCCAGACGTTATATATTTTTAGAATAACCGATTCAAATTCAGAAATCAGTTACTTTAATCGTATGGATGTTCAATATCATATGGTTTTCCAAGTAAGGCTTTTTTTTAACTATGTCAGCTTATGCTTTTTTGCCTCAAATATGGTTGTTTCGATAGAGGTTAAGTATTTTTAACGGTAATTAATAAACATACTGACTTTCATAGACTAAAAAATGGCACACAGAACACTAATGTTCATTTTATGTATGTATGACGAAAGCTTCTTCGTAAGCATTATAAAAGTAATAATTTGTCTTTACAAAAGGTACTTTTTTTGCTTTAATATTTGTGGGTAGACTATTTGTGTTGCCAAACCATATTGGTTTACATTTTTAACACCCTGACTCGATAATTGGTAGCCCTGCATCGAGCAAATTGTCCTCGTAACAAATCCTGTCTGGCGCGGTACATTGCGTCGAGTTAATGAGATATTGCCAAGGAGACGCGCGTTTGTGCGGTACATGCATGCAATTATTCTACCCGTCTCGTCACACGTGCACGGCGGGATGCCGGCACAGTCAATTGTTTGCTCAGTTTCGGAGTTATTACACGGGATGGTTAGGATAATATTACCTAAAATATATTTATATGATCAACATTTGTATTTGTTTAGTGTCTGGGTGTTATTTATATCTATATATTCCATAAAACAAGAGCTCAAATCAATTTATCGCAGAAACGACATGTTTGCCGTGAGGTACCGGCAAATTAGAATAGTACCTCCCACTGCACTAGGTGTAATAAGAGGCGAATAAGGTACCAGTATCGACAGATGGCGGTATCCATGCGAAAAAGGTCAGCTCAAATGTACAGGGCGCGGATAGACAGCAGCATCCTCATCGCGAAAGCTGCGCTCGGCAATTGCCAACTCGCTTGCTCTGTGCGGCAATTTTGGGCAAAAATCCTCCTTTATTAGAGAGACGTATATCCAGCAGTTGACTTTAAATGGCTGGTATACTGATAATGATATTTACTGCTTTTTATCGGGCAAAAATTTACGGCAGTAATGAAACAAAACTAACCATTTCGCTCGGACAGAAAGAGATATATAGCTTAGAGCGGGAACTCACGCAGTTCCGGTAACGTATGTGACTGACAGAGAAGAATGTTCTCTAAACCTGCGCGTGGTAGTAATATACCCCAAATAACCGGTGAAATACGGCCCTCTTACCATTACGTAGGCGCACGCTGGGTTATCAATGGGTTAATTTCCTTGAATTATTCGCTTCGGGTCAAAGGCGACTCAACTTAATTCCTCAACACTGACATCTGCATACAAATGAATGTAATTTCGCAGTGTGACAGCCCTAGAGGCGCTAGACAAATGTTTACAAGGGCTGAAGGGAGGCAGGTAGGGTTGGCAAGGTTCCTTCGGTTGATATAATATTTATTTTTTTAAGAAAATTTATGAAAAAAGATAGGTATCTATGGGCGATAATAACAATAATAAATTCACACAACATTTCATACATTGCTATGACTTTCTTTCAAGGCAAGTAGCTAGAGCAACAGAGAATTCATAAATCAAATTAAATATATATTTAACGTCTAGACGTAGAGCACACCTTAATTGATCTTCCAAATATCTGATCTGGGATCGATCCCATAACACCATCCATCAGGCTTGATTGTATTCTATGTCGGTAATTTTGTTTTGTCGAAAATGATTTGCACTTTTTAAACTGCAATTGATATTGATTTGAGTATAATTTTTGTGTTAAGATTTCTAATTTAGGTGTTTAATTTTGTCTCAATACAATGCATTACTAACGAGGCTATATCGAATACAGATACGTGCTTGTCTCTGCAGCCTTTTAAGTAAAACTAAGTGGAACCAACGATAATACTCCGGGCCAGTAACCAATAAACTGACGCGCTGTTTGCAAATCTCTTATATTCATATTTGGCAAATCTTATACAAAGTTTCTTTTTATAAGACCAGGTTGACGGCATGGATATCACTTGTGCGCTGCTAACCTTATGATTTAGAAATTACGTAATTTAACTGCCTTATTCATCCTTTAATACAGAACTTAGCAATACGAACAATGCTACATAAATAAGTGAGTGTGAGATACCAATGCAGACGACCTTTTGGTGTGAGTTCCACTGTGTGTATTCATACTTAATTTTGACAGTTCCAGTAATACCCACTTCTGCTGTAAAACTGTGCATTATGGTTCATTTTAAGTGTTCGAAACTCAAAGTCTTGTCTCCCATGGAGTGTATTACTTGTTTTGTTTATGGCGTTCACTCATCACCAATTTTACGGTTGTCAAAGTGCTGCAGTTTCTACGGCGCCTTGCACCGCTTTCGGGGACCAATACTGCAAGCACTAGACACGGCAGTCCTTACCAAAGAACCAAAACCATTGCTATTAAATACTAGTAGCGCGTGGACCGAAGTTCTCCCTCTAATCCAGAGTGTACCGAAGCTTTAAAGTCCCTAACCACTCGTAGTTGCATTCAACTACTCACGGTATGAATCTTCGTTCGAGATTAGCCAATTTTCTATCTTTTCGAAGAGGCGCTGGAGCTATACGCGCTTAGATACCGATGTGCTGGCATACACCTCCCCAAGTTCTTCTAAAACCACTGGGTCAACAGCCACTCATGTAGCGACTCATGGCTATGGCTTCCAGCTGTCGGTTGCTGGAACTGAAAGTGCTCATGTTAGAACCCCTACCCCTCAAATCCGCTAATGACTTCTCGTCCTTGTACTTATCCTTCTTCGCATTCGCGTGGCTACATGACTTGTACTGCGCTGCGCACAACGTAATATAACCCCTCCTCTTTAAGTAATCACTTATAGCCACTGCAAATCCAGCCACAAAACAGTGACACCGCGTGATATAACTCTAGCGAGAATAGCCACGCGTTTGGCTTATTTCTGAGCCTGGAGTATTCTATAGTCTTGGACAGAGAACTCATTGTTTCTCTGTAGAAATTCGGTCACTATAGAGAGACAAACCCACCAACTAATCATGGACAATGGACAACTAATCTGGTTATGCGGCTGAATCTAGGGACGCGCACGGGGAATCCGTGAACTGCTTCGCTTCAGTTTCCTTCTTAATCTTCAAGCGCAGTACCTCTTTCTCTTTCTAGTCCATTCTGAATTCAGTGCCGCAAAAAATCTTTTAGCTGCCCGAACTTACCTCCAATCCGACCAGGTTCTGATAGCAGGCCGAACCCACTCTGTGCGCCTTCACGCTTTCCAAAGGCTCTTGTAGAGAGACATTGAAATTACTAGTACATTCATAATTAGTGAATTCAAGCGACGTGTTATATCTTGCGACGCCGCTGTTATAGATATTTTACCAATTTTATTTAAATTATAATCGTGTCTTCTGTCCATTGCCACTGGTGAAGTGATCACAGCTCGAGTCATCTACAGTTGACAGCCCTAAAAATAGGGGTGCCGCGCTTGTTTTATGTGATAATGATTCGCTTTCTCTTTTTGAAGTTAATTAAAGCCAGGGCCGCCACTTTGAGTAAACATTTTGATTTTGGCACCCTAATGGTGACGGGTTAATTGCCGATTGAGTAAACACTACATGTGATTAAACGTTTTGTTCCTTCAAGTGTTTGAATTTGATTTGGAAGACTTTCGTTTGTTTAAAAACGTTATTTGCTGGAGAGTTGATTAGAAGTTTGATAATTATTGTTCTTAATTTGAAATGGGACTGTTTTAATACTAAAAAATAATAAAATGTAAGAAAGTAAATTTAAAGTAAAATTGCATAGAGCTTCGAATGTCTTATATAGATTATTTTTCTTTTGTGCTACATTGTTTCGGATATACAGCCATCCATCCCGTTACCTCAGGCTAAGTACCTCCTTTTGTACCAGTTGTACCAGTTACCGTATTGTATCAGATATCGTAAAAAAAAAATATTTTAGTATATTTTTATCTAGTTTATTTATATATAAAATATCCTAAAATGCTGTGTATATTTTGTAAGCATTTTTTTCAATAGTACTCGTAAAGGTGTATGTTCCTCTAAGTTATTGCACTAGTAGACATAGTAGTAATCTATATTATTAAAAAGAGGAAAGATTTGCCATCGGATCCGTCAAATATGTATTTTTATTAAGGATCCCTATTAAAAATCTAATAATATAACTCAAAGTTATAAAAACGGACCTAAATAATAACTTACATCGCGTGGGCTACAAAAACTATTGATAATAAAACAAAATAATTTACTCTTGTTTCTAATTGTATTACAAACAATTGATAATGAAGTATTAAAATATAACATAAAGAGTTAGGTAAAAAACTTAATGATTTCTGCTATTGCTCTTATATATATCTGTATGTTAGTTCATCTGGTTAATCCGTACATATATCGATATATGTATAATATAGATTAATATCTATAACTAACTTAGATAGCTAATTAGCCGGAGGGTCCCGACTACGTAAAATAGTACATCCCCCTATATCATGTATTGTATGAGGCCACCATATCCACCCTAGCAAATGCAAAAAGGCCGTGATAGGCAGCAATATTTTAGTTACGACAATATACAATTATGAGCAAAATTCCCCCTTTTTTGGTGAAGCGTATGTCCAGAAGTGGACGTTCTCTGTAATGATAATGTAAGCAATTATATTGTTTGCGTGCAGATAGGCTTTCCCGTACCCTATATACTCTCGGGAAGATATATTACCCAGTAATTTCACTGTCTCTCTCACCCTTCAAGCCGGAACACAGCATTTGCTGTTTTGCGGTGGAAATAAGTGTAAATGAGGTACCAATGCAGAGGAGTTTTGTAAGAGACGCCTCTAATAACTGTATACATGTACACTACCAGTCTATATCATTCCAGCTATTAAAAGTCCATTGCTGGACTTGGCCTCTCCAGGACAGGTCCAGGAGGTTTTTTGCCCATAATTGCCGTTCTAGGCAAGCGTGTTGACAATTGCAGAGCGCAGATTTCGCGAAGGGGATGCTGCTGCCTATCTTCACCCTGTGCATTTGAGCTCGTTTCTGATGGATATACCACCATCTGTCGGTTTTGGTACATCTGTTGCCTCTTACGACACCTGATGCAGTGGAAAGGTACTGTTCTACTCCGCCGGTACCTCATGGCAATACCAGAGTACAAAATTATCTATTCAGAATCTGTACATATGTACTTTCACACTACACTTAACTTCCTTTTGGGGGTATCCCTAAAAGGAAGTTAAGTGTATAAATTTCTTCAAAGTTCCATAAGGAGCCCAGACTAACAAGTGCAATACAAACTTGGCGATAAAACCGCGCGAAGTTTCGCTCGCGCGCACTCGCGACTCGGGATTGCCTTGTTAATTCCGTCCCGTTTGTGCTACAAAGTGACATAGCGTCGCTTAATCCAGCTGAATTAGCACTTGTGCAATTTACAGGGAAGTTGCGAAATTGGATTGAGGATGCAATGCAATGTGATTTTGATTGTAAACTTTTACCATATGTACTTTATTTTGCACTGTAATATTAAAAGTGATGTGAGGTACTTCTGTCAGAGTAGTAACACAGATGGTAGTTTATCCACCCGAAATAGTGTAACTCCATATACAGAATGGGAATGACTCACAGTGTCCTTGTCTCGAAGCGTCGCTCTGTGATTGGCACTACGGTTGCTTGGCGTGTCATTTATGGGTAACATTCCTCCGTTTTCGTAGTCCGTAGATGATCTACCACTTAAGTTTTTAATACATTAGTAGTCTCGTCGTATTTTGTCAGTGCATTCGAATGTCATACTTTTACAAAGCTATAGATAAAGTAAAATTCTTCATTCAACTCAAATTTACCTAAATCAAAATTTAGGTAAATTTGAGTCCCGTCTGAGACCAAAATGTGTAGGCATAAATTACTTTTATTCCGGTAGTGTAAACATGGAAGGAAACCTAGCATTAATTGGTATACAATTTGTCACGTTTTTACATATTATGTTACTTGTAGTAGGAGTAGGGGTGGGGATTGAAACAAGATATAGGTAGACTAGAGTAGAGTATAGATATATAGATAGAGAGTATAGTAGAGTAGAGAACAAGTTTCTACTATCTAGAGAAAATACTGTTTCCGATAAAACGATGCAAGCGTTTTTATTGTTTGATGCAATTGTTTAATATACTAAGAGTGTATAATATAAGTTTTGTGTAAAAGTGGAAAGACATTGCGCTAAAATTTATATCGTCTTTTATTCAGGTTTCTGAAAAAATCGGCTAGGAAAAACGTAAACATGAGTAAGTTAAGTTCTTATCTTATTTTTTGAAAAGAACCCAATGTTTCAATCACCAAATTTTTTCTGGAGCGCAAGGCAAAAAAGAAGCTTTTCATTAATTCTAACTAAGCTAAGAATAACGGAATAATCAAGTAAAGGCGAAACGGTTGTTTCAAAGGGACTCCGAGATCGCTTTCCATCAAGAGACCCATCTGTCTTCGGTCTTAAAAAATAAACAATACCTAAACAAAGACCGGGCGCGGACCGAGACGAACTCGCATTTACTGGAATAACAGAGGGCCGAAACGAGGCCTTCAGTAAGCGTAACTTCCAAAAGTGGTTATTAGAACAGGGTTGCCACTTTAATTAACTAATTTTTGATTTTATCAACGTATAAGCATATAAGTGAACGATGAATATATAACGATACCTGGTACAGGAGATGGTACTATTTTATATGGATAAGTAAAATGTGTCGTTGAATGAGTTGAACAGAACTTCCCTCTGTACCAGGTGACATAAAGCGCTGTTCAAATTCAACAGGGTGAGAATGGGCAGCAGGATCTTCTTTGCAAAGATATGCTCTATGATGGCCACCACGCCTGCTCAGCGTGGCAAGTATGGGCAAAGTTCCCTTTTTCTTGAGGAAGCCTTTGTTTAACAGTGAACTTTCTATGGCTGATACGATGAAGATGATGAATTAGTAAAAAGTGTCAAGCACCCTAAGCAGGAAAGGGCGTGGCTGCACCGTGAAGCGATAGAGCTTCCCCAATGTTATGATTAGGGGCCCGTCAATTTGGCAAGGTCGCCAGATTATGCAAATGGTATGAAAATCCGGGTCTTGTTCGGCCGACTGTGCCGCGGACCGGAAAACCGTGTTGTGCCAGCCCTAACGAGCACGTCATATTGTGACGGAATAATCAACGCGGGTTCGCCTTTAAATCGGTTAGGTAGAGACGCTTCGGTGCTTTTGGTATGATGACGCAGATGGTAGTAGCGATCCTGTGTTTTGGGCTAAGCGATGTGGGTTTGATTCCGATCCAGAAAAATTATTTGTGTGATAAATATTTGTGTTTTTTTTTTACGGACTCGATGGTGCAGATGTTGGTGACCCTAACTTGTGTTACAAAGGTCGTGAGTTAGACCAGGTAAACATTTATATGGTGACAAAGTGATTTTAGTGACTTATATCAGTCAGGTTAGGAATTCAATTAGATTTTTTGTAGGAGCACCTAAGAACTCAGACTCTTCGACTCGATCTAAAAACGCGCTGTGAGAATTGTTGACAATGCCAGACTTTGAAGCAGTATTGAGCCCTTAAGTCTAAGGAGTGCCTTTGCCTCCTTGTGTGTGTTCTACCACTTGTACAATGGGCTTTGTTCCAAGAAATTGTTGACATGACATAATGCCAACAGCCACTTCTTACCATCGCACCATTCGCAATTGACAGGGTGTTCATCCACATACATTGTATACCTCTAGCTGACCTCGATATCTATCGAATCTAACGGTATACCGCAGTAAACCTTCCACTGCGTAATCTCTGCCGGAATTGAACAATGAAGGAGGTCAATTTATTGGAGTCGCTCGCACGTTCTCGCCAAAAAGATTTGAGCACTTGTCTATCTTATAAAGGAACTATAAAATATAAAATTTATCTGTATATAAGGAACCTTAAAATCGGTTCAGTGATTTTTGAGTTTATTAGTTACAAACATACAAAAAAATCATATCTTATTTACGTAGTTCCAGATAGGAATCTCTAACTTTTATAAAAATATAAATATATTCTATGTTACAAGATGAAGATATGACTTTCTAATAGTGAAATGTTTTTTTAAATAAACTATATAGTTTCAGTTCAATTGTTATTTATGGTCACCCATCCAAATACCAACCGTTGAGTCGGTGGCTTAACTTTAACGATCGTCGTCGGGCGCGTCATCCACTCCGTTACAAGCAAAATATAAATTTGTTTAAACCACAGATCAAAGCCCCGCGCGATGCTCATTTGAGAGACGGGAGAAGTACAAAGACAAACAAAGACAATGTATCTGTCACACATGTGGGGAGATATCTGTAATAATGACGTCACATGTCAAAGATTCTGAATAATTTATAAATCAGCGCGGATCGGTACCCGCCGGAGGGTTAGGGGGGGGGGGGGGTGAAGAACGCTCTTCAATGCTTTCAAAAGCTTAGCGGATTCATTATGAGTGTTAGAATATTTCTGCTTTTGTTTCAACGTATCGTCTTTTTTATGCGAAACAAAAAAAAAACAAATGAACTCGATAAGAGTCATACGTGTAGATTTTTGTGATCCCAGTATCGGTTCTTTTGTAGATTACTATATAACTGAATCATGTTACGTGTTTTTTTTTAAATACGTGCATTGAAAGTCTGTTGAGAATGATTTGCGTGTATAAACCGAACATCGAAACGCCTGAAGTTTGTTTTGGTGTGTGATGCAAGCATGTTGGTGTTGCAGAGCGCAGACCTCGCGACGGGGATGCTGCTATCCATCCTCACCCTCTGCATTTGAGCTACAGAGTCCCAGGTGGATATAATGTCATCCGTGGGTTCTGGTACCTTAGTCGCCTCTTACGACGGGTGGAAGGTACTATTCTACTCTGCATGTACCTCAAAACATAATGATAATGATCAATGATGATTGATTAACTTCCGTATCTGCTAAAAGTCTATTTAAGTATTGTATTTTAGTTCCTTTTTTGTCCGATTTCCATAACACAAGTGCATTAAACGTCAATGTAAACGTTATAGAATTTAATTTATTTGAATATATCTGCATTTGTAATGGTTAGAAAGATGGTTTATCATTATATAAACAGTACAACGTCCACTATAAATGCATGATTAAGATTATCTAAGAGATTTCCAACAGGACCGGTTGAATGCTTCTATTTAGTATAGTACTTTCCACTGCACCAGGTGATGTAAGAGGCGACTAACGTACCAGAGCCGACAGATGGCGGTATATTCACCCGGGACAGTGCAGCTCAAATGCACAGGGTGGCGATGATCAGCAGCATCCCCGTCGCGAAATCAGCGCTCTGTGATTGCCAACACGCTTGCCGAGCGTGGCTATTATGGGCAAAAAACCTTTCTTGAAGAGGCCTATGTCCAGCAGCGGACTTTCAATAGCTGGTATGATGATGATGATCTGTCTACCCTGTAGGTCAACATCCTCAACATTTGTTAGAAAGAAAATGCTTGATGTAAAAAATCTGCCCATTGTGCTGTGAGTAGAATAGTACCTCCCACTGCATCAGATGTCGTAAGAGGTGACTAAGGTACCAGAACTGACAGATGGCGGTATATCCATAGCATATCCGTCGCGAAAGCAGCGCTCTGCGATTGCCAACACGCTTGTCTGCCCTGTAAGTCAGCGTCCTCAACATTTGTGTAAAAGAAAATGCTTGATGTGGAAAAGCCTGGTGGCACATTGCATAGGGTTTATTCAAACCATATAAACAAGTTTATTAATTTTCTTCAAAAATAAATGTGGAAATTATAAAGGTAAAAATCGCACAGAGGTTATTTATATAACGTATGTATACTTTATGTAACGTATATATACTTTTAAAAGATTTTTTTTATATTTACCCATTAAGGGGATAAAACGGTCGTGCAAAGATAAAATAAAGCTTTGAAGTTATTTGAATGAAATCCAGAATAAAGGTTTTTCTAGAAAAGTTATGAAAAATATACATGGGAAATATTTTTGAAAAATTTTCCTTGATGGGGGTGAAGGGGGAGGGGTGCAAAATTGGTATGAAAGTTGTACAATTTATATTCTCCAATGAGGCGCATGCTGCTAATGAAGTAAGAATATCCCGTCAGTTTTATCTTCCCTATGCATAGACGGGAGTGTGCCGCCCTCTACATCACTTCGGGCATAAATTTATGCCTCTAATATTGCTGCTATGAAAACGCAATCGAATTTATAAACAAAGCCATTAAGATGGTACACTCAAATGCATAAAGCGGATAATGAAATTGGGCGGACGCACTGAACATTTTTGAGCTCATTCCAAACTTCGAATAAAAAAAAAAATTTCTATGTAAAATAAGCCACGCCTCAAAGTTGTTAAAAAAAGTTTTATTATTTTGATCACTTACTTTATAGATGAGAATATTTTTTTAGGTTCCTATAATATGTACATCTTATATACATATTACATTTATTATATTATTATTAAGAAATATGGTAAAAAATTCTCAGGCTGCATGATCGGTGACCTGCTAGTTAAATCTTTTAGATAAAACGAGCGTGTATGAGTTAATGTATCGATTATCAACCATCGAACTGTGTGCTTCTTCGCTAATATCGCAAGGTACCTAAGTATAAATAAATACATATAATATATACATATAAATAAATATATATTTAATAAATACTTTTTAACTTGGTTGATCTTAAGTAGCTATGATTTTCTTCAAATTAGTTTAGTACTAAGTTTTCTTAAAAACTTAGTACTTTCTTATTACCGGAACTATTACTGACATTTTGGTATCGAATAATGTTTGTAGTGGATACAAATGTTTTCGTGAAAAATCCGTGTTTTTGTATTTAATGACAAAAAAAATATAATTGTACTTATTGTTGTTAAAATCATAAAGTTTTATCGTTTAAAGAACCATAAATTCTTGCACATTGCTACATCTCATTTATTGACCTAACTCCGTGATAAGTCGCTTAAAGCCCTTGTGTTACGGACACCAGATAACAGAGGAATCACAAATATAGTTTAGTATACTTAAATACATATATTTAACCCAGGCAGAGAACAAGCACAAATATCGTTACATAAATATTTGCTCTGGGTGGGTATCGAACCCACGACCCTTGGCGCACAAGATAAGATCACTACCATCTGCGCCATCGGGAACACTATATTAATTTAAAATAAAGAGCACACTCTATTTATCACCTGTAAAATATTCTCTATAAACATGATGTTAATTTATAATGATAAAGAATCACACCCAAAACCAATCCATTGATTGCGCCCACAAAGTAGCTTTTATAGAACTTTGCCTAGCAAAATGTCAATCTTTATTCACGAAACTTCAAACCTTTAAAATTTTCAACTAATATTAGTTCAGCAACTTTGCAGCCGACTGTACTGTGGAATATGAGTTGGAATCGCGGTTTAAGTAATATTTATTGCTCAAACTGTGCTCGTAATTATTTAGGAAGCTACTTCCCCCCTGTTAGGGCGGGTGTGCATCGATTCATGCCGCCGATAACCGACAGCTTGGAATCGTATTCGTGTAGAACTATATTTATCAAGTCAGATAACTGAAACTAAGCATTTAAAAAAACTACTACATAAGTTACACCAATAGGTCATCAGAATTGGTACCATATTCCCGCCTCTTTCTCCCACTGAATAGCTGTGTTCCCGTTGCTGTGTTCCGCTTTGAATGGTGAGATAGGCGTAATCTCCGTTCTTCTAATACTCTTTCGCTCTTAACTCCTTCTCATCACTCTAGCTTTTTGACAAACTCTTTTACAGTGACAGCTATACGACTCTGGAACGAGCTTCCGTTAAATATTAAGCAATTCCCAAACAAATTTAACCTGAAACGCTGTCTCCGTACTTTATTTACTGATGCTGCTTCTCTAACTTTATAACCCTATTTCTGATGTACGTTATTTTATGTATATATAAACATATATATATATTTTTATATCATATGCATTTATTGCGTTTATTTATACAAAAATGTATGCCACGTTTATTTATTTTGTGTATATATTGCCTGCACCACTATATATATATATATATTTTTTAGTTTTGTGTAATGCTTGACTGAGAGATAATGCCATCTGGCATTAAGTCCGCCATTTGTACATTTTGTAACATTTTGTGCAATAAAGTTAAATAAATAAATAAATAGGCAGTGAAATTACTGAGAGATGTGACATAATTTCTTTAAGTCAGAAGGTTGGCAATCCATTAGTGTTGTCCTTGTAATATTGCCAGCACCTTTAGACTCTGGTGATGCTTACAATATCGCGGACTGTATGCTTGCTTATAGAACTTGTGTAAGAAGAAAAAAAAAGTGATTCTGCCCAAAATTGTCGTGCTTGCTGGGTGTAGTAGCAAATGCAAAGCGTAGCTTCACGATGAGAATGCTGTAGCCCATCCCCAGCCCCGTTGCGTTTGTGCGACGCTGTTTTGAGAATTATACATCGTTTATGATACGATGTATACAGCGAAAGGTACTATTGCACTCTGCCGGCACCCCACCGCTCTAAAATTTTATTTTTTTAAGTTATCAGAATAGGCGCTAATTTCTTCGCAAGATAACTGCACCAGTAAATGTTGAAGATCTAAAGTTTTATTGGTAAACCTAGAGCTGTTTCTTACTAAAAACTACACAAAAACATAATTTCTGCATATGTGTCGCTGTTATTGCACAATATGATTGGAGCTATTTTGAATTGGATCAATACATGAGGTAGACCTCATTCAGAGGTCATTGCATTAGTAGCTCACTCACACTTATTTCTTCCGCCAAATAGTAGTTCGCATTTCTGTTCAGGTTTAAAGGGTGAGAGGGTCAATAAAATTACTGTGAGATGTGACATTATATCTTCAAGTTAAAAGGTTGGCAACGTTCAATTTACATCTGCGTATATAATCTGCGTTGACGCTTACTATCACGCAGTTTGTATTTAGAAGACACACTTTATTATGTGTACTCGCCTTTAGGGGGTGGCGGTGTTCATTAGATCGCAACTGTATCTGGTTAATTTAGATTGTATTGTTTTCGAAGTTTTAAACGGTCATCTGATTCTGTTTATGTTTCGAACTTTCTTATTCCTAAAATAGTTGTTTTAATTTACACTCTTTTAATACAATTGGGTTTATGTTTAAGAATTTTATAATGACATACTGCTATAGCTGTGTGGTACCGTAGAATAGTATACCTCAACCGGTATGTTGTAAGAGGCGATTGAAGTACCGTAAACGACAAGTAGGGGTATATCCACCCGAAGCAGTGCAGCTTTAATGCAACAGGACAGAGATGAGCAGCAGAATTCGCAAAGCTACGCTCTGCGTTTGCCACCACGCTTGCCCAGCGCGGCAATTATGTCCTAAAAGATAAGCCTATGCCCAGTAGTGCACGTTTTATGGCTGCTATGATGATGATGATAATGAAACTACTTAGTAGCTGGTGTCATGTAGTTAATACAGGTGTGATTTGCCTACTGGATGGATGTTCACTGCAGCGGTTCGGAAACTAGGCGAATATTGTAATTACAGAAAAATTGTTTGATATGTCCCAATTTTCAGATTGAAATTCTGCCAGTTGTATTTTAGTATGAATTAATATTATATTTACAAAAATAAAAAAAAAGGTTATTTTATGTTGAAGTTTGTCAATATTTTGTGTGTCTACGTTGATTTGCGGTGATGAATTTCATGGATTATTTTTTTACAATATAATTAAATAAAAATAAATAAATATTTTGCTTATCTTATATATAATAAGAAGCTTTATTAGTGTTTGTTCCGTGAATTAGTCAAGCCGTTTCAAAATAAGCTAGATGAAATATATCGATAAAAAATAAAAAAAGAAATTCCTGAATTTCACTTTTTCTTTGTTTGTATGAATTCTCAATAAATGTGTTTTTTACTTTGCAAGTTTTACCCCACTTTATTATAAGCAAGTTTCTTGCCTTCGATTTCGTTTGCGACTTTTATTTAATATCTTACTGGAATTCTCAATCTCTTAAGTTTTAATATAGCCTATATATCAAAATCAATCCTCGAACTAAGCCGTTATAGCATATCATACTGACAAATAGACAAGACTTTTGCATTATTAATAATAGTTTGGAACATAGCAGTTTTTCTTTTGGTCGCCTAATCCTGTTGCCATATTTGAATGTTATAGATCCTCTTACAAAGGTTGTCTGCATTGGCTGCTCTCTCGCTCATTTCTACCGCTGAACATCAGTGCCTGCATTGGTATGTTCCGGTTTGAAGGATGAGAAAAGCAGTAAAATTACCGGGTAACGTGACATAATATCTTTTACCTCTTCATAAGTTTGTCAACGCGTTAATGATATTCTTGTGATAATACGAGCATCTATTGGCTGCGATGACTTCTATGATATAGATCATATGCTTGTTTGTCTATTTAGTCATACAAAATATTTAACAGATTTTGAATCAGTCCTATAAGAAACTTGATTACCATAACGCTTCTCATTCCGTCCGAATGCGCGCTGTGAAGCGGATTCCAGTTTTTTTATATTTTTTTAATCCCGATGAAGTGATAAGTTTTTACAGGCCAATTTTGACAAAGTTCAATTTATAGCGCAGGGTAAAATATAGTGATGCGATTGGCTAGAACCGTTGTTGGACAATAAGTCAATTGGGACCGATTTAATTGGGTTCGAGTATTAAATTGTATCTTTTTTTGTGTAAAAAATAATCGTATATCTTTTGTAATAAGATTCTTTAGGTAAACATTTCCATTCAATTTACGTACGTAATAACATAAATTGGAATTTATAATTAAATTTTTCAAGTCAAGACCTATGGTTTATTTAATATTTTTTTAATATCTTATCTTAATATATAAACAGTAACAACAGTGTTAAGTTTGATCCAGCTTGAGAGATAGGATAGTTATTATTATATGACAATATATTTTTTTAAATTATCATGGTAAATTAAACTCAATTTAACACAAGACAGTCTATCGGATCAGCCAGTAATATATATATATATATATATAAAGGTGCCGTGTTATATCAAATAATACGGGTAATACTCCTACACCATATACTAAAATCTATGAGCAATTATATAATATAAAATAAAATATATAATTGCATCCATGAGTACAAACAACAAAAATATTTTTCGAGTGACAATCTTCAAACTGTATTAATTATCAAATATTAAAGTTGAAATGGATCAGTGTATATTAATGATTAGCTCAATAAAAATCATATTTGAAAAAAATAATATGGCATATTTTACAATATCAGGACTATGACTTAACTCGAACTTAACTTTGAAAGTAAATTATTCAGATACAACTAATCTTTAACGACTTTAAAACGCGGTATAATTAACTTTTTACATTTTTGTAAACAAACAATTCCTTCACTGACGGTTTTAAAGTAGTTTTTTTATTAGTCGCAGTAGACATATATATATATATATAATAGAAAATATTAGTATTAAAAAAAACTTCAATACCATATACTCATATAGTACAAATTTATGAAAAATATATCTACCAATTTAAACCTCAAAATACGACCCATAAAGTTCACTATTAGGTTGATATGTAGCTATTTGAAAAACCTTAAAAAAAGGAGGTAAAAAACCGAGAAATCGTTAAAGCACAACACTACCCGCATCGGAATCAATTAGCGGAACACCGGATATTGCGCGCCGGCGGCTGCCCCGAACAGATAACCGGAGACCGAACGCATACAATCCAGTAATGGAATGCACGTATCCGAATTTAAAATCCCATCGACTTATTTTTTTTATTAATATTGGACATTTAATGGGTTATGATTCAGAACACGCAAAACTGATAGTGTTTTCGTCTCTTTCTTGCTGCGCTTAAGATAAATATATATGTTAGATCTCATACAAAAAGTCGTCTGCATTGCTACCTCTCTGTCACATATGAAATTACTGGGTAATGTGACACTATCTTGAAGTCACAAGGTTGACAATGCACTTGTGATAGATGTATAGATATCATTGTGATATTACGAGCCTCTATAGGCTTCTATGACTCTTAATGTCACGCGGACTGTAAATATGTTTATCCGACCTAGTTAAAAAAATAAAAATTTAAAAAAAACGATGAGATTCGGGGGGGGGGGGATTCATTGTTTTCAAACATGTAAAATTGAAGACTCAAACAATAGGAACAACTCTTTATTGTTGGCTATAGGCCTTCCCAAAGCGGAGATTTTCTTATAATTAGATCCCCGGGACGAGAATACTATTGCTCATCCCTGCCCTATTTAACCTAAAATATTCTTTATGAGTGATATATAAGTGCTTGTTGACCTACTTTAGTAGGTCAATTACAAGCAACACTACTTTTTAAGAACAGATTACTTTGTAAGTATGGAAAACATTAAAAATAATGACCGAATTCACTTAAAAATATTCATTTATTTAGTTAAAAAAATAGCTTGATTAATAAATACATCACTCTTTAATCTTTTTGTTCATTTTAAATTCTAGTCTCCTCCCTGTCCCTTATAATTCAGCAAATTTATATAAACCTCTTTCTTTAGAAACGGTGCAAGTTTATTATAAGTCTCAAATATAGGTTTGATATAGCGTCATTTTTTCCCTAATTTTAACTGCATATCGCCTTGATTATACTGGCCTATATTTACAATGGCAAAATGAAAACAACCCCCACAGCGTTCGTTCAAAGAGCTCGTACCGCTTCGCTCGCTCCGGCGGAGGTTGTCGCCGAATCGCTTCCTGCGCTCCGTTTGAGGGATGTTTATCGGCCCAATTTTATTGGCGCCTCTGCTATAATGATTATGCTTCTTTTTACATCGGTTCTGGTTGTAAATTATTCAATAAACCTTGATTTTTATATCGTAGTGTTATCCGATGTTTATTCGCTTGGTAAGGAAGTGCGCGTTGTTATATTAGTAGCGTGGGAATGGAGATATCTTTTTGCTGATTTCATTTTTCTTTATATATAATAATAACGGTGTTTCACGATGAACTTCTAAACCATTCAACTGATTTTTATATTTCTATTTGCGACATGTATGCATATACAGTTTAATCCAGCTTCGGAGATAAGATAGTTTACATCTCAATTTATAGTCGCAATATTTTTTTAATGACAAGCATTTGCATATATAGTTAAGACAGCAAAACGTCTCTCGGGTTAGCTAGTTATATATATACATATATTATAATTTGGTTGGGTTCATCATCATCATTACCGCCAATAATGAAGGAATTTTGCCCATAATTGCCGCGCTGGGCAAGCGTGTTGGCAGTCGCAGAGTGCAGCTTTCGCGACAGGGATTCTATTGCCCATCCACACCCTATATTGAGCTACACTGTCTCAGATGGATATACCGCTATCTGTCGGTTCTAGTAGCTTCTTACGATACCTGGTAAAGAGAAAGGCACTATTCTACTTTGCCGGTACCTCACGGCAATCTACCATAGGTTTTTGCAACTAACTCAGGTTAGGTTATGTCTATAAATTTGATGTTAAGTCTATTATTTTCTACATATAATTTTTTGAATTTATATCTGGACTCATTTTAAGTAATTCCTTTACAAAATATTTTGTAATAACAATTATGACTACTTTTCACATCACAGTTTTTACAAAGCAAAATTTAGTTAATTATTTTACGTAAAAACATGTAGGTATCAGCATTTATTATTTTTAATAAAAGGTCAATGATCTTTCAGCTATTCAGTGGAACGGTTAGTCATTATATTTAAAAATTACGTGTCACGGTGTTTCTACGGGATGAACTTCTAAACCATTGAACCGATCAATTTTTGCATATTATATACAGTTTGATCCAACTTGAGCGATAATTTACAGTTACAATAAATTTTTCATGATAAATATCAAATAAAGCATCTAATTTTCGTATATATACAATTATTTACAACAAACTGTTTCTCGATTGTTTTATCATCAGTCGTTTGAGTGCGTTCTTATTATGGAATTAAATTTTAATAGATATTCACTTAGAAACTGGACTGACGACGCATGTTTACTAGTGAGAAATAACTGATCAGAAAACAAAAACATAAACAATATCAACAGGTATATTATACCCGTTCATGTGTTGAATCGCGTGAAATCATCAAAATGGCTTCCACGCAAATATCCTTCATCACTCATGGTCCGATACTGAAATCGTACGCGAAAACATTTGGCCACCCTGCCTCCGAGCGATTTTATATCAAACAACCGTAGCTTTACGTCCAGAACAGTTGAAACTCAACCTTACTCTATCTATATAAGAGTTGTGAGGATTCCCAATTCTAGTTGGCCTGAAAACCAATTCGCGCCTGCACATAAGATAATGGAAATCGGACCTTAAATTGTAGCAGATAAGGTATAAGAGTGTTAAAGGTTTTTGCGGCTTAGCGTCTGACCAGAGGCTTTGTTGACGCCATCAATGTTTGTCGGGTCGTATGGGATCGTCGTACACTTCAGATACATAAGTTTTAAAATAAATATATTATAAATACTTGTTAACTTTACCTGTAGCGCTTTGTCTTATTACACGGTTATTATTAAAACTGAAACTCAATAAACATTATTTAAGTTATTTATAGAATTTGCCTTGGGGTACCGGTAGAGTAGAATAGTACCTCCCTATGTACCAGGTGTCGAAAAAGTGACTGAACGAAACCAACACTATATTCACCCAAAACAGTGCAGCTCAAATGCAACGACAAGATTGGAAATAAGCATTCCCTTTGTGAAGGGTAAACTCCCCCTTCCTTGGGGAGGCCTATGTCTAGCACTGATGGTTTTACAGCTGCTATGATGATGATGATGACTTACAGTAATTGCTGTATTCTTTTTGTTTCATAACTTACATTTATATTAAGATTTGTACGATTTAATCAAATTGAAACTATTTTAGCGTAGTTATAAATACGTTCGTGAATTTCAAAGATTAATTTTTTTATATTTGTCTGTATAATAGAGACTTCTTTAGACAGATTACTAATGTTATAAAAAATAACTCAGATTTTTATATCATTATTGAAAAATATTAAACATTCCTCTAATTGCGATGTTTATTTTTAATTTAAACAACACTCAATCGACCTGACTCCGAGATAAGAACCCATGTTACGGATATGAGACAGCAGAGAAATTACAGTTTTATCACATTTTTGACGCTCAGATACAGAACAAACACAAGAACTCATCGAATAAATGTCTGTTCTGAATGGAGATTGATCCCACGACCGCTGAGGCACAAAAAAGATAGCAATATTACCAAATACGCTATTGAGCCCGAAACTGACAGACCAACTAAGCTAGTATTTTAATATATAAACCGTAGGGAGTCCACAGTTAAATATACACACATCTCCATTTGGAGACATTCATTATTACCTCACTATCATCTTCTTCTGCCCTGCTAGTACTTAATAAATAAGTTTGTTGTAAGAGCCAAAATCATCCTTGAGGACCACAGTAACCTGTTGATGTGGCCCTCAAGGATGATTTGAATTTGATGTGTACTTTCATATAACTTTAGTACTTTAGACTAGATAAAACTAATATTTTCATAGTCTCAAACGTGTGAATACCCTTAGCCAGATAGTGCTGAGAGATTTGTGGCAGACACCGGGCAGATGGCGTGACTGTGCAACTCTCCCCGCCTCCCCCCGGCCCCTTACCTTCGCCCCCCTGGAGGGCTGTGGATGAAGTGACGTTGACAGGTGGCAAATGTTGCAGATTTGATTTTAAATCATATCAAAGAACAGATACAAATGATCAAATAAAGCTAGGAAAACCATCAAATACACCAGTTATTTTTCGTTTTACTAACCAATAACAAAAAATATTTATTACAAAATAAAAGTATAACTTAAAAGAAAAAGAGAAATCAAAATTTTCACTTATCTGTTAGGTTTGTAATATATTCATTTAAGTTAATTGGTTCAATAACTTTTAAATTTTGGCAGATACCTTTCTATTATTATATGCGTGAAAGAATGTATGGATGTAACTCTTTTATATTCTTTCTCAAAAATCATTTATCTCAAATTTTCAAAATGAATTTGAATGAAACTTTACAATAATATAGCTTATACATCAGAGTAATATTTAGACTATAATTTTCAAAGATTTTATTTCAAATATAACTATAAATGCTGCGCCTTAAACGCCTGCGAAGTGTTGTGTTCGAAATGCTGACAGAAACGAACGTTTTTCTTTATTTAAAATCACTTTCATATATGATTCACACAAAACACAAAATCTGTACAACTCCATTTGGAAATTATATCACTCTGTAACTAGCATCTTCGCTGTCCATCTGTCACGTCCACCGTCACTACTAAATCTTAGAACCAATTTTAATAAACTTTTGTATATAAAAATAGATGCTCACAGTAGACTATAGGTAGTTCGATGTATTAAACATGCGCGAGGCATCAACTTATGTAAAACATTAATAAAAAATGGTGCAACTTGCGGCTTTTAATGGTATTTATAATTAATTTGTCACTCACGAACCGTTAAATAGACAGAATTATTTTCGTATGTATAATAAAAGTATAATGATTAATCCATATTTTATATAATCCAAATTTAAATCTGGAATGTAGCGCAAACAGACAGACATTCGATTTAGATTTCAAAAATATTTATAGTTGTTTTTTTATTGTCGACGCGCCCGCCGTTATTATTGAAAGTAAAATTTTATGCGGATTGGTTTTGGTATTGATGACTTACAATTGTATCCAGCTCTTTTGAGCTTCAAACTTTGGCATCTTTTGGTCCGGCTGCATTTGCTGTCCTTAAAAACCCGTGTTTACTCGCATAATGAGTCAAGTCATTTATTTCTCTCTCAGCTAGCCAGCTAGATAACATTCGTAGGTAATATAGAATTATGTCCCATGTGGAATGCCAGTCTCCTTGATGTGGGGACATTAAAAATGGCGGATGTTAATGATCAATGATAAGAACTCGTCAGAAGTAATGTGTCAATGATAATATAGTATTGTTGTTTATGTTAAAAAATATAGCTATACAGCTGCAGCTTCTTACAGCTTTTTTACACAGAAACAACGAAATCTAACAAGCAAAGTATGTCGGCGGAATACTAAAACTACACTTGGATTCCAGTGCACCGTTTTGCCTCTAAAATTAAATCTTTAGAGTTCTCGTAGCGGAATTAAAAACAGAAAATATGTGGAAGCATGTTCGTAGCACATATGCTTCTGTCTATTATTCACTCTTGCATCCGGCTTCCGTAGCACATGCTGTAGCACGTAGCGAGCTACGAACGTTGCTCGTAGCAACATTTCCATGTTTTTGATTGTGCAGTTACTTAGATGTATTGATGTACAATTTTTGTTCTGTACCATATTTTAGTTAATGTAAGTTATTTGAGGTTTTGTGCAACATTATACTAGGACAATTGAAGTCTTGAAATGACCTATATTATTAAGTTTTGGGGTGTAACTCTTAGTGCAAAAATAAACACAAATATAGAAAATTTAACTTGCTCAGTAACTTTCTTGCTGGAGTAAATTTAGATTAGGTCAGCTCTCATTTGAATGCGATTTTCGACCATGGTAAATATTGTTGAATTTATAATATTTTTAATAAAATCAATATTTCTTTTCATATTTCCCTCAAATAATAGTATTTCATTTATCAACTTCAAATTTTGTGGACTAATATTATAAAATAAATACTGTACACTATATCAATGTTACACTCAAAGCCTACCCAATAAATAATTCAAAACGAACTGCTGCGTCAGGCAATAACTGCATTTATTTTTACAAACAGAGTTGACCGCCAAAAATTGGATTACCTGGTTTGTTCCGATTGGCCCAACCCTAAACGGTTCTGTCTATTTTATTGGCTAGTCGTTCCTATTGGTTGGTCTCAATTCTCACGGTATTTAAATGATCCAGTAAAATAAAATTATAAATTTAACTGTGTTAATTTATTTTATCGTGAGAATAGTACCTACCTCTTATCCAGGTATTGTAAGCGACTGAGGTACCGAAACAGAGAGATAACTGTATATCCGTCTGGGATGGACAGCTATTCGTAGCTCTATGACGCCAGTGCTACGAGTCTACGTTATAATGCTACGGTTCGTAATAAATATCATGAAATATGTTTTAATAATACTAGCGTGCTGTAATTACTGGACAAATCTATAAAACAATAACATGGTTTTCACTTTGTAGGAAATAGGTTTGCGTTATATGGATAATATGATGGATAAATTAATTAAATATACAAATTCACAAAACATCACATAAATTGACCTGACTCTGAAATGGGTATTTTATAATACATATTTAACAACAAGACACAAAAAACACAGAAATTTATTATATAAATATTTAGTCTTGGTAGAAATCAAATCCGGAATAGAATCACTACCATTTGCGTCAATCGCCAATTATTTATTTATATATGAATACAAAGTATATATTTTCGCCTAAATATACAAGGTATATATCGTTCGTTTCTACAAGGTTTGTTATTCGTTCTTTATTACATACCAAAAAAGGTAATAGTGGTCAATTTGTTTATTATCATCATCATCATACTAGTCATGAGAAGTCCACTACTAGACATAGGCTTTCCCAAGAAAAGAGTAATTTTGCCCATAATTGCCAGCAAACAAGTAAACAGGCGTATTGGCAATCGCAGAGCGCAGCATTGTTTCGAATGGATCTCTCGTTTTCCTCAGTGTTGAAATTTCACACCCTTTTTTCTAACATGCATGGCACAGCCTTCACAAAAAATACATCACACGTCAACACAACACGTGAGTGACATTTCTCGAATGTTTCGCGACAAACGAATTCATTACGCGGCGAAGAGGTGACAAAAACGACGAGAATGTTTTTCGATGTATTTTTTTTTCACACTTTTAATGAGCATGGAGTTTTCCTAACTGAATCACGTTCTGGCTTGGTAAAATTTCAATGGATCTGACTGTTTTACCGCTTGCTGAAACAGTACTTGATATATTTTTAACATAAATTATATTAGATATAGTATATTTACAGGTTTCTCTTGAATACTCATACAATATGCATTGTATTCCGGTTTCAAATTTAAGAGAAGTGGTATCACTGGGTGATGTGACATCATTTTCAAGTCACGAGGTCGGCAACGCGCTTGTGATGTCTTTGTACTATAAATATATTACGAACGTCTATAGGATGCAGTGACTATTTTGTCACACGGACCGAGTATGCCAATAGGTCTAATAAAAAAAATCATCGATAACATTTATCTACCAAACTGTCTTACCTGAGCAGAATTTTAAGAAATATTTGTATATAAGTTTGAAAAACTTAAGCGATCTTCATAAATTAGAGAATGCTCTGTGATGCTGATTTCTATATACATATTCAGTAGCTAGCTAAATGTTGTAAACATACAAAGGTGGTCTCTATTATTAACCCTTACCCATTTGTATAGCTAAATAGTTTGGATTACTATGTACCGGTTTAAAAGGTGAAGAGACATTGAAATAAATAGGTAATGTCAAATAGTCACGTCACAATGTTGGCAATGTGATAGTGATATGCTTGTGATATCACAAGCGTCTTGACGCTGCAGTACAGCGCCTCTCACGCGGACTTTAAGTTTGTTGGTCGACCTGGTGTAATAAATAAAATAAATTGGTAACGTGACATTTAGATGAAAGAAAACAAACAGAAAATAAGTAACAATAGACATTTAAACTTTATGTGTCATTATTTATATTAAACGCGTAAATACAAATAAATATCTACAAAACCCGGGAACGTGTATCGACGTCTCTTTCACGTCACATATAGGCAATGGAGACAGGATATCAAAGCATATCCAAATGACAGTACTGGTAACCGTTCAATAAGTGTGACACATTAGACCTCTTTGAATATAGTTTTAATACTGTGTACTAAAAATTGTGTATGAAATATAGGGTTCCGTTCAATTTTATATATACTCGCTTGACCCATAAAATAGTTTTTTTTTATGTATCTGCTACAATAAAGATACTATCCACTAATAAAAATAAGAGATCAGTATTTACCTCCATGGAATGCTGCGGAGTCATGAGGCCTTTATCACCATAGCAGTACAAAAACATCTACTGCTAGATATAGGCCTCATCAACAAAAGGGGAATTTACGGGGTAATCGCAGGGCGTTACTTCGCCCAACCCCACCAATGATGCATTTGAGCTGCACTACTACGGGGGAATATACCGCTATCTGTCGGTACCGATAACCTAGTCGCCTCTTAAGACACCTGGCACAGTAGGAGATACTATTATGCTCTACCGGTACCTCACGGCCAATTTAATATACATTGAAGTAAAAGTCTTGAGTCATACCGTACATTTACCGCCATCTGGCAGTTCTTACTACTCGTTCACCTCTTAAGGCACATTTGCAGTAGGAGGTACTATTCTACTTTGCCGTTACCACACGGCTGACCATGGTAACCGGTAAACCAATAAAACCGGCACCAAGAGACCTTGGTAACAATGAATTAATTCTTTTATTATATCTTAATGAAAACTTATTAATAATTGATAAAAAATATTAATTTTTGCTATTAAGTTATAAAAGGTTAGTCTGAAGGTTGGTTACTTGCTTTGAAGAATGGTCTCTTGATTTCCTAGATACTGTGAGACATAATTATCAACTGTAAACAAAAAGTTCCCGTCACAAAGTTACGCTCTAAGTTGGCCGATTTTGAACTAAAATCTCCTTAATTAGGGAGGCCTTATTATAAAGACGTTCAGCAGTGGGTAAAAAAATAATTCAAAATCGTATCAAAATCAAAATTATCGAAAACAAAAACACAGTTGTCATTTGAATAGGGACCCCCAAAAGTATCAACATGTAAGTAAGGGGAGAATAAATAACCGATCTGTGGACACAAAGGGCTTGTCAAAAACATCAAACCTTTGAAATAATTGGCCGAAAGCAACGCTTTGACAAAGATAAATGCCCGCTTGCGTCGTTTGTTCCATAGTTAATACTAGGGTACGGAATATAAATAGCTTATGTAGTTTTTTTTTATTTAATTTCAGCGTACAGTAAAACGGTGAGACTTCATCAATTACAAACTCTTTTATATAACTTTACAAATAAACATCATCATAACATCTGAAACATTAACCCGATTTCGTGATAAGTCGCCTAAAATATTTGTGTTACGGACAATAAAGTAAGGGCAATAAAGGAATTACAAATATTCTACTTAAATACATATATTTAACACCCAGACACAGAACAAATACAAATATCATCATATAAATATTTGTCCTGGGTGGAAATCGAAATCATGACCTTTAATACACAAGACAGGATCACTATCATCTGCGCCATTGCGCCCGTCAAATAGACTAAGTAGACCTCATAGAAAGGTCGTCTGGTTTGGCACCTCATTCGAACCTCAATTCTATCGCCAAACAGCAATTTTCGCTTTGGTGTGGTCGGGTTTATAGGGTGTGAGTGGCAGTGAAATTACTAGGTAACGTGACAAAATATATTCAAGTGGTTATATATAAATGATATATTTAAGGTTGGCAACGTGCTAATGGTATCCTTGCGATAAGTATGTAGACTGCCACGGTTTCTATAGCGCAGACTGCATGCTGTCAACTTAATTATCTCTGTAGGTATATTTATAAAGAGAAGCTGACTGACTGACTGATTGACTGATATATCAACACAAGGCCTAAACTATAAGGGTTCGAAACTTAAAGAATGGAAATTTTCATGATTACTTGCAAACTTTGCTTTTTTGTAATAACTTTATTCGAATAAAATTCATAGCACGTGTAATTTTTTTTTTCGGTCTTTCATTAAGATTACGAGTGAAACCGCAGAGCACTGCAAGTATGTATATAAAATTAGTGCAAATTTCAAAAAGTGCCTTCTATTAAATTGTGAAAAAAATATATATTACCCTTTGTTTCTTACGGTATTAATCACCGTGAATAACAAATATTTTTTTTTGTATTACGGTGGCCATATTGGATTTTTGGTTCAAAAATATTAAATAATAGCAGCAAGGTTTCACTCACTTAACTCCTCTTCCCGTGACAATATAGAGATAGAATATGTTACCTATATCACTTGCTGACAAGTATATTTTCCTATACAAGAAAGAGTTAATTAAATGAGTTCAGTAATTTCTGAGTGTACTTCTTACAACTATACAAACGCACAAATTCTGTTTACATAGGAACGCTACTTTAGGTAGCAGTCTCTTTTTTTAAATATAACATAGCCTATGTTATTTGTTAAATCAATAGCTTTTTAATGGTAAAAGAATTTTTAAAATCGGTCGAGAAGTTTTTGAGTTAACGAAAAAGTAATAAATTAATTAAGTATTTTTTCTCTCTTTATGATATAAGTATAGACTAGCTTTTTTTTAACATTATATAGTTTCGTTTAAATGCAATCAAATCCATATCATACCTTATTAACAACTACAAAACTAATATATTTTTCATAATATTGGTTGAAATTACAAAAAATTGTCGAAGAGTCTATATACAGCTTACAGACAACTTGTCTAGAACTCTTTAAGTTAAACCCTAACAAAAAAGTAATAAATTAATAATGCATTTTTTTTTCTCTTTATAATATAATTATTGACTAGGTTTTTTTAACATAAAGTAGTTGCGTGCGAATGTAACCAAATCCATACCATACCTTATTTACAATTATAGAACTAACATGTCTTTCATAATATTGAATGAGACTGCAAAAACTTGTCGAACAGACTTGAAAACAACTATAAAACAAGCGAGACCTTGCTCACTGTTACCTTGATCGGAAAATAGGTCATTGATTAGTAGTCCGCCTGCGCCCCTAATAAATGTCTCATTTGTCAAACTTTACGACCTCATTCGTGCCTGATCGCTTGTTACCCCACAAAGCCCTCGCTAATCGCTGTAAGGTATTCCATTATGCGGAAGCTGGGTATTAGATACCTTCACTGATGCGATGACTTTTTCAATACAATTATCTTCGCGAAACTGATGGCACCTTATTCCGGGGTTCCTTCTCTCCTTTCCCTATTCAGGAGCAGAATATGTTCTGCTAATAATTAATAATTTTATATAATTCCTATTATTTGCGAAACTCAGTTAACCCCGGCTATCGTTAGTAAATTTTAGTCATAAATCAGTTTGATACTGGTATCGTTTCAGTCTATAAAGCTGCTGCTAATATACTGTAAGTTTTTTTTTATATTTAACCAATTTAAGACAAATAACAATATAAATAAATACTGAAACGCATATTTAACACCTAGACACAGAACTAACACAAATATTCATCATTTAAAAGATTCGATACCGTGATTCTTAGTGCACATGATAGGTTTACAACCATCTTGATCACTTGACGGGCCCGATGTCGCAGATGGTAGATGGTAGAGTTCGATTCCCACCCAGAGCCACAGAGATGGGTGATAAATATATGTACAGTGGCTCCCTTCAAAGCAGGTGCCCAAATGGCCAGTTAGGTATATAAATCGACAAATAGCGATCTATCTATGATACAGCGCAGTTCAAATGTAACAGTACCAGTAGTGCGTGATAAGGGCAACAATTCTTCATAAAAATCTCCGTGGTTCTCCAGGGACAGGAGGACTATCATTAACCGTATGATGTTCACTTTTTCACTTTCTTTAGGCCTTCTTACCTATATCAGACATTGATAGCGCTATTAGAACATCAAGGGTTACAACAAAAGGTTAATAAAATTTACACACTTATTAATTTATCTTTCGGCAAGCTGATTGAATACGTTGACTAAATCTATCTAGAAGTCTGAAAAATTACCTAACTTGTAAGATCGACATTAAACTGTATAGGATCGGTCATTTCACATCGTCCTAATTTATCTAGGTCGATTCTCAAACTGAGGGTCATGACCCCATAGTCGAGTTGTTAGTCTAGATAAAAGAGAAGTCACAATGTAGTCATATATAAAACCAGAGATCGGAACTGCTCCAGATACTAAAATTATATTGCTATTTAATGAGATGGTTTTATATCTATCAGAAATGTATATTTTTCTTCTCTCTCACTTTGTAACCTGAATATATAATGTCACAGTAATTTCACTGCAATACTTAGCCTTAAAATTTTAAGACGTCAATGAGTATAATAATAGGTTAATGAAGGTGGAAAAGGACTAATACCCAATATAAAGTAATTTATACGTCTTAAAAAATGGACATAGGCCTCCCCAAGATAGGGGTATTTTTGCCCATGATTGCCGCGCTGGAGCAGGCTTGGTGGCAATTGCAAAGCGCATCTTCGCGACGAGGATGCTGCTGCCCATTCCCACCCTGTAGCATTTAAGCTGGGCTATTTCGGATGGATATACCGCCATCAATTGGTCCAGTACTTCAGTCGCCTCTTACGACATCTGGTACTGAGAGAGATACTATTCTACTCCGCCGGTACCTCACAGCTTCACGGCAGTTTAAATAGAAAAGAACATTTAAAGTTTGTGCTATGAATTAATTTATTTAGAAACCTAAGAATAGGATTAGATACGTGATAAAAATGTATACTTGCTCGAGGAGCGCTGCCAGTAAGAAAATAAAATAGACATCGAAAATAAACCGGCTCAGAAATTGGAAGCATCGGCAATATCATCAGATACTACTTGTGTTACGGACATCATACAATGGAAATATACAACACCCAGACACAGAACAAATATTTACATATAAATGTTTGTGTTGGGATCGAACAAGCCCCTTGGCGCATTACCGCCACCTGGCTCGTCTATGCTTTAGGTCAACATCGTTTTCGGACAATCTAATGTGATTCCGTGCCTAACGCTAATAAAGTTGCGCTAATTGGAACCTAATGTCTAAATAGTAAGCTAATTAACTGACTTTATATTTGCAGACCTCATAATGAGTTGCGTTAAAGGAAAATTACTTTGGTGGTGAATTGTATTTTTCACAGAGGTCGTCTGGATGGATTTTTTTTTATATATATTTGAAGAAAAGTAGCCGCGTATTTCTCTGCTATAATTTGAAGTATGAAAAATGCAATGAAGTTAGTTATAAAATGAATTAAAAGCCCTCCAAGAGTACTTTTAAAAAGAAAATTAATATATTAATAATTCTATAGTATAAAAGAATGTTAAAATATGTACTTATATGATTTTATAAAAAACAATTATTGTAAGAAAAAAAATGAATGTTATAATTTGTTTAAAATAATGAGAGACGAGTTGCACAGGGTGGAGACAGGCAGCACCATTACCACCATGAAGGCCACGCTATGGGCAAAATTCCCACTAATTTGGGAAGGCCTATGTTCATTGGAGTTCTAATGGCTGATGTAATAGCTGATAATGGCTGATGGAATAGTGTAGGTTTTAATTAGAGGTGCGGTATATTAACATATTCTTAGATATTTAAAGTTGCGATTTCTCAAATTTACGCGTGTACTTTCAGTCTTTTTGTACATTATATTTTACATTTCAGTACCTTTTATAGATTTTAATCAGTAGTATGTGTAAGGTACGTTTTAAACAATCTACTAAGTAGAAACTTCATTATTTAAAGTGAACGGAAATAATTTTGATTTTTCTCGGAAGAGAATGAAGGCTGTGTTTATAAAACCCAAAATAAATTTGCCAACGAACAAACATTTGTTATTCTTGCATAATGAAAGAAAATTCACTTACACACTGCCTGTATCGATCACT
This sequence comes from Heortia vitessoides, assembly GCA_020976665.1. Lineage (NCBI taxonomy): Eukaryota > Metazoa > Arthropoda > Insecta > Lepidoptera > Crambidae > Heortia > Heortia vitessoides. Next base: position 1,865,861 of record JACJUM010002929.1, read on the forward strand.
CAAAATTAACAATGTCCAAGTTGATTTAGGTGATATCGGCATTGGGTGGATATTAAACTGTGCCCTAATTCGGCCAGGTCGAACCGCCCCGGACGAGTTTAGTGCGTCCCGGTGACCGTCATCAATACAGCCGATCCCAAACGTCGTGAAATATGACAAACGAGACGTTTATCACCATAATAATTTGGTTGTCAAACAGTATATTGATTCTGATCGCTGCTAGTACAACCGTAATGCGAATGTAATTCATTCATTCATTAATTCAATAAATAAGTATTAATAATTGTATGATAATGACAATAATTCATTAGAGGAAGCAACTTTTTGTGAAGTGTGCATTCCTGTCGTTAAGTTTACCATCATGACTGTACTAATTTTGTAAGTCCTTACGGCCCAGGCTGTTCGTTTGTGGAATGCACTTCCGCTTAATATTAGATGCACGCAGTCCCTGCCTGTGTTCTGGGGTCGGGCAGTAGCATTTCCGTCGCATAGCTTCGTCCTGCGATTGCCATCACGCTTGCCCAGCTCGGCAATTATGGACAAATTTCTACTTTTTGGGAAAGTCTATTTCCAACAGTAGACGTTTTAAAGCTGCTATGACGAACGCTCCCTATCGTGCAAGAGTCTGTGTACATTTACCCACGTCATCCCATTCCGTATAATGGACGAATATTAATCGAACGCCTCAATTTCGTATTCAATAAAAACCCGTCAGTTAAACCAAATATTTGAACGTGTCCACAATCCAATATTTCCCACCTTTTTCATAATGCGAAGTCTTAATATTAGAAATAGCCTCCAATCTCTGGCTGGGAGTTATGAATTTTTATTACATTCCCTCAAAAAGGTTTCGGTGGCGCTCGCTATGGATTTAATTAATTTGGCATTTAATGTAATTTATCGCGGGCTCCTCTTTCGGGGTGGGGGTAAGGGCAATAGGATGAAAGGGGGGGAGGCTTTTTAAATTAGCCAACCCTTCCTCTGCCGTGACGCACTCTTTAATATCAGTAAAAGATTAGTAAAAGGCGGGAAGTGCTTGGGGTTGGAAAATTTGCACCTCTGAATGAAGGAATCTACAGAATTCGGCCCGTGACCTCTTTATTACATTCATTTCGAGAGTTGTATTTCTTTTTTTTCTAGACAGTACTGTCTTTGTTTTGCTGATTGCTTAAAATGATCAATTTACGAATAGTGAGAAGGAGAACCTTATTACAATAAAATCGTTATATACATTTTTCATCAAGATTACACTGTCTCAATCTCTTATGTAAATTACTTGAAATTACTTAGTAATGTAACAAGTATCTTCATGTCAAAAGGTAGTATCAGGCGGACCGTATGATTTCATGATGATTATTTATCATGATTAAATTTTCTAATTATATTTTATGAGTAAAGGAAAAATAATTTGAGAAAATTTAATAGTTTAGTTTCAGAATCTATCTATTAAAAAATATCCGCTTTTTTTTATTAAACTAAGTCGACAGACAAACATACACCCCGCGTGATAGTAATCATCATTGTTCCGCTCGGATCTCGTGAGCTTTGCGGCCGCGACCGCGGGGCACGCAGGATGAATACGGGCATCGGACCTCTCATCTATGAGAGGCCTCGCCCTCTTTTTTCGGTGGCGCTGTAATTGACGTCTGAGTAGTCCAGCAATAGGTTCGTCCAAAAAAAAAGGCATCATCGCAGTCGATAGACGCACATAATATTACAAGGATATCAATCGCACATTTCTAGCCGTGATAATATTGTGTATTATACCGTGTAACATTACCCATTATTTTCACTGCCTGTCTCACCCCGCAAACCGGAACACAGCAATGTTTACACTGTTATTTGGTGGTAGAGATGAATGAGTATGAAGTACTAATGCAGACGATCTTGGTATGAGGTCTTACTCATTCTTATTGTTGCTAAACAATGAAAATAACAAATTGCAAGTGTATAAAGAACTAGTATGTATAGGATTGTCTGTATTTTCAGTAATTGTTAAGGAGGCGGTGTATCCATCCGAAATAGTGTAGCTCAAATGCAAAGGGTGGGGATGGGCAGCATCCCCATCGCGGAATTTGCCAACACGCTAGCTAAGTGCGGCAATTATGGGCATAATTCCCCCATCTAGGGGAGGCCTTTGTCTAGTTCTGGACTTCCAGTGGCTGTAATTATGAATGATGAAGAAGGCGTAGTAAAAATGGTAGGTACTTAATTGTATTCACATTTACCTATAAGTGGCAAAAGTAACCGATAACAGGCAAAAACATGTATATATATATATATATATATATATATATATGATTTTAATATTAAATTTACAGCTTTATGAAATATGCATGTAAATGTACGAAAATTCACACGACATCTCATACATTGACTTGATACCTTGATAAGTCAATTAAAACACTTGTTACGGATATCACTTATATAATATTTATAAATATTCACCCAGACACAGAAAAAACACAAATAGGACCGATCTTTAGAGTTTTTTGCACCAAGTGTCGGTTAGTGCCACTATCATCTTCGCTATCGGGTCCTCGGTCTGTCTGTCTGCTTGTTAGTTCGAAGTAAACTCCTGAACAGCTTGTATTTTAACGGGAGTTTCACAGGCAGAATAATAATGTTATAAGTAATTGAGGCTACTCTGTTATTTTCGTCCAGACTTCGTCCAAATTTTATCTAGTTAATTTCGTTAGGTAACGAGTTTTGATTAGTTTTATTTAGATTGGCGTTGACAATTGACTTTAACTGTTAAACAGAAAAAATATTGTTTTGTTATAAGATAAGGGAAAATATAAAATGAACAAAGAACCGTCACGCATTAATTAATTCAAATTACACTACCACTATTATTCTCTTCATAAAAACCTATCACGGGGAAAAACATTAGCCGAACCAGTAAAGCCTCCGAGTAATTATATAAAGAAAAACTTATCTGGCATTAGCTATATTAATGAACTGATTTAAATATATGTAACCTCACTGTGTACAGTTTGATCCAACTAGAGACGCAAAATATATATCTCCATTTATTATCTAAACTTTTTTCTTAACAAACATATTTATATAGTTTATATAGAAAACGTCTGTCGGGTCAGTGATTAGGTTATAGATAATTCTCACACGCGGGATAGGCAGGTGAAACCGCGGGATGCTAATAGTATTATGTAAACATTGTGCCAAACCTACAAACTCCTACAACATCTCATACATTGACCTAACTCCGAAATAAGTCGCTTAAAGCACTTGTGTTACGGACGCCAGACAAACATAGGGAAAAATTTAAAGTTGGATATATTTTACGGGAACATAATAAATCACACATCTTATACATGGACCTGACTCTGTGATAAGTCGCCTAAAATACTTGTACAATAGAGAAATCACAAATAGACTACTTAAATACATATATATAACACCCAGACACAGAACAGATACAAATATCGTCATATAAATATTTGCTCTGAGTGGGAATCGAATCCACGACCTTTGGCGCACAAGATAGGATCACTACCATCTGCGCCATCGGGCCCGTCTAACCGCAACTTCTATATTAATATGATAAGCAAATTTCAAGGAAGAACCCAATAATATTCCACGTTTATTTATGAGGGTAACCCGGGTCCAGTTAGTATCCATAAACAGACATCCCATCTTCATATCGATGTTGTTTGTTGAGACACTGTGTGTAAATTCAAATTTTTCACGTAGAATGAATTGGTCAGTAACTCCGTATATATGCATATAACTGATATTCAGCGTCGTCGTCATAATCATTATCATCATCAAACAGCCACTGGAAGTCCACTGCTGGACATAGGCCTCCCTAAGGAGGATTTTTCCCGTAATTGCCGCGATGGGCATGCACAGAGCACAGCTTTCGCGACGAGGATGCTGTTGCTCAACTCCGCCCTGTGCTTGTGGGTTGCACTGTTTTGAATTGATATACTGCCATCCGTTGGTTCTGATACCTTAGTCGCCTCTACGACACCTGGTACAGGGGGAGGTACTATTCTACTCTGCCGGTACCTCACAGCAAATAAGCCACTATTGTTGCTCAATTTATTTATCACGTATTTTTTTGTATTCACAATAAATGATACGCTGCCTTTTATTTTATACAGCAAGGTTGTTAGTCAAGCTTTCGGTCTTTGCGGTTATAAGAGACCACAGCTCTATCACGAAGGTATTTTTAAGGCTACAATTTTGGCTTGAAAATGTTTTGTCATATTACCCAGAGGTTTCACTGTCGTTACTTCTGCCCGTGACGACATGCGTGATATTTGTTGGCAGTATCTATCAAATATTTACAAGAGGTAAACCTAAAATTTTTCGTGTGCATAGGTACCTCATTGTCACCAAACTCTACCGTCAACCAGTACATTTGACTTTAATGTATTTTAGTAATAGTTCCGGTATGTCAGTGACTTTAAATCTTTCATTTCCGAATCCTATCACGCAAAACCCTGTGCATAAAAAAAATTAATTATACTTATAGTGTACAAATATAAAATTATTACTTTTTTTTAATAAATAAATTTTGATATTCGTGATTCAATTATTAGCCCTAATACAATTGTTTTTTAATCGTTCATAATATAAAGAATAATCCCAAAGAGGAAGTCATTAAAGAAGGCGACCTTGATGACCCATAGAATCATAAAAGTCAAAACACATAGGTCAGTTATTTAGACTTACCTTAAACTTCTGCTACTGCCAGTACAATACGAATCTTAAGTTTACTGCAGGTTATAAAGTTCCATTAACATTACCATACATTTTAACCATTCGATTCTTTAAATAAATCAATTCACATATCATCTCATAAATTGACCTGACGCCAAGATAAGTAGCACGGAGCACTTGTGTTACAGATATTAGACAACAGGGGAATATAAATATTCATCTGATAAACTTTTGCTTTGTAGTGGAGATCGAACCCATGACCTTTTGCGCACAAGATAGAAACACTACCAACTGCGCCATCAGGCCCGTCAATTAAAACAATCATGACCCGTCTAGGGACGAAAAGAATTGGAGCCGCGAGTCCGCAATCGTTCGGGGTCTTTCGACAATTCCCGGTACGCGGCGGATCAGTCGGGCGCTGAGCGCCGCATTATCATATAAATGCGGAGTCGACGCAAAAATATTGCGCCCGTCTCACCTAGAGTGACTGCCGTAATACGTGAGCCAAATAACACGGTATTTCGGAGCAACTCCGATGATCTTGCTGCTAATATCCGTGATAATAATTTTATATTCTTATGCCAATATTATGCATTTGAAAGTAACTTTATGTGTGTCGTACGTAGCTCGGTAAAATTAACAGTTGGAAAAGTTATCTGAAGAATCACTTAGATTGTGTTATATAGGCAATCGTTATTTATTGTTCATTTTTTTGGAATTAGATTACTGGTTACATGAGAAGCTCGTTTGTTATTCGTTATATTACATTACAAGGTCTCAAATATTCATTCTTCTTCTTCTCATAATAAGATTAAGGCAAATATTTCTTTGATGCTAACTATAGTAATGTTCGTCTATAGTAATTGTTTAACGCTGTTTTTTTTTAATAACAAAGTCGGCAAACATGCATACGGTGCACTTGGTGGTAAACGTGACTGCAGCCTGTAGAAGCTCCTGTCATCACAAAGATATCACTAGCATATTACCAAACCTAAACCTTGTCACATTACCCATTAATTTCACTGCCTTTCACACCCTTCAACTTGAACACTGCTATTTGTCGGTAGAAATAGGTGCGAGTGAGCAATAATGCAGACGACCTCAAACGTTTGTTTAAGAGTCTAGGACCACAAACTGGACATAAAAGCGGATTTAGTGGCTTACATTATCTCTGGTTTTCATAGATCAATTCTAATAATCCCCACAATACATATCTGTTAGTTTTCTAAAATTCATACATTTATTAAAAAAAAAGACACAGTAAATATAGTAAGTTTCCCGAGGAAATAGCAGCCGTGAGGTAACTAAAGCTTAAAGAGCTTTCTGTCAATTTTATGTCTGAGTTTACTCATTACGTGTAAAATATTCGAGTTCTTAGCTAATCTAATTCGACGGCACCTAATTTACGCGCTCGCGTCATTACGCGGATGACACGTGATGAATGAACAGATTACGTGTGTGCCATTCGTTCAGTGAACGAACGAACGAATTTATTGTGTCACAGCTCTTTAAGATATTAGTCAATTTATTTTAAGAGGAACAGGGCGTAGCGCGACGCGCGCACCTATTATCGTATGTATTTGAAAATGATGTTTTGTTGTTCATTTTTTGTTTTGTCAAATGTGCTTTAATAGTTTTAATACCTTGTTTGAATAAATAATTGCAAATTAACTTTATGTATAAAAAAATGTGCTATGTTTTATGTCCGGGTTGAACTTTTAAAATACATTTTGCTCTACGGCGCTAAATATAAGTGAGATTGACGTTTGAATATAAACGATAATGTAAGATAACTGTTGTGAAAATTGTTGAGATGCTTTAGTAGTCTAACTCTAAAAGTAGAATAAAATAGAGCACTAAGCAAGAGACGACTGAGGTACCGGAACTGACAGATAGCGGAATATACACTCGAAACATCACGAGCGAAGGTACGCTCTGCAATTGCCGCCATTTGCCCAGCGCGATAAGTATGGACAAAATTCCTCTATTCTCGGGGAAGCCTATGTCCAGCAGTTGTTGTTCGTTGACTGCTATGAAGATGATAATGGTATGACTGTTTAAAAATAAATAGGTACTTAAATATTACTAGATTTATGGGAAGTAATGATGTTGTGCGAAAAGTCTTTGGTTCGCTGGCAGGCAGTTCTAATTTATTTATATATCTTTGTAATATATATTATAACACCTTCAACTAGAATTCGAGCATATCTTATTATAAAAACTGATATGATGTTATGAATGCTAAAAATTTTAAAGCTAATAGATAGCTCCAATGTTACCGAGTTATTGAGACTATAAATTCTATTAGGGTTTTATTAAATAACTTGCTAATTTCGTCCGCCACTTTGCCCGCGAGGTAGTGTGAAAAAATTGTACTGATTCCATAGGGAAAAATTTAAAGTTAGCTCTATTTTACGGAAACATAATAAATCACACAACATCTTATACGTGGACCTGACTCCGTGAGAAGTCGCCTAAAATACTTGTACAATAGAGAAATCACAAATATAATACTTAAATAGATTTAACACCCAGACATAGAACAAACACATATATCGTCATATAAATATTTGTCCTGGGCGGGGATCGAACCCACGACCTTTGACCCACAAGGTAGGAGTACTATCATCTGCGCCATTGAGCCCGTTAACGTTAACATGTTTTCGAGATAAAAATTAGCCTATCTTTTGTTTCACACCATATTTAATCTCTGTCAAAAAATTTCATTCTAATCTGTTCAGCCGTACCAGCGAGAAAGAATGACAAACATACGAACATATAAACTTACAAGCTTTTGCCTTTATATTATAAGTAACATTATTTAACAGTTGAAATATATTTTCAATGCTAAATTCTCTAGTACAAAAGGTTCTTGCGCCGATTAGAGATAGACGCAATAGATAGATAGATCCACGCAAGAAAAGTCACGGTTATCAGTTAGTTTATTTATATAGTGTTCTTATGATATATTACGAAATTCCAACGAAAAGGAACATTCCCTATAGCCACTGGCTTGATATACTTCAGGTATTTCATTTATCTTCCGGAAATTCCGTCTTGGAACTGCCACGCCCCTAATAAGTTACATAGAATTCCAATATTTACCAAGCGTTCACCTTAAGGCGTCCCGGATCAATTGTTTCGTCATATCTTCGGATAATAAAAATATCCCCGGATCCCGCTTGGGTACCGGGATTAATGTACGATAGTTTCGGGTTAGGGGAACTGGGGTTGGCTGGGGTGATGTAGGACGAAGTAAGTAGTTTTGAAGAAGCTTATTCAAAAGAAATTCAAAGGCGGTCTAACTTTAAACATTTTTTTTACAGAAAGCACATGTCTGGCACATGGGTTTTAATTTTACTAAATTCAAACCAGCATTGATACATCTAAAGATTTCAGGTGGAATCCTTACCGCTACTTGCAAAAGTATACCTATAAATCTAAACCACATTTTATGTGATATGTGGAGCAGAATTTCCGTCATGAAGCTACGCTCTATGATTGCCACCTCGCCTGCCCAGGGCGGCTATTAAGGGTATGTTCTTCCTATTTGGGAAGGCCTATCCTCAGCTGTGGACGATCTACGACTGCTATCATATTTATTAGGGCTAATTAATTAAATAATTTAGACTAGAGACCATCAAAGGTCGTTAGCATTAGTACCTCATTTTCAAGTATTTCTACCGACAAACAGCATTGTTTGCGTTGCTGTGTTCCAGTTTGATGAGTGAGAGAGGCAGTGAAATTACTCGGTAATATGACATTCTATCTTGAGAGTGTATTGGCTGCGGTGACGCTTACTAACGTGGACCGTATCCTTTTTTCTCGAATTAGTCTAATTTAACTGAATACTTAACTGAATAATAATGCACAGGGCGGGATGGGCAGCAGCGTCCCCGTCGCAAAAGCTGCGCTCTGCGATTGCCAACTCGCTTGCCCAGCGCGGCAATTATGCGTGAAATTCCCCCTTTGGAGGCCTATGTCCTGCTGGACATAGGCCTCCCCAAGAAACCAAGATTTCCAATGGCTGATATGATGACAATGAACTGAATACTTGTAGTAAGTTTACTATTCAAAGGGAGAGAAAAATATTTCTCATTACAAGTAAATCTCTCGTATGCGAAGGCATTTCAGACTACTCCGAGCGTATTTAAATGTGGCATACTAGGCTGAGCATTAGCAGTGTTCTGAACTTAAACAATAGACTCCCCCGGGACCCAGGCAAGGAAGGGGAGTAAAAGTATTTATAATGCCGGGGCTTGGAATTAGCGGACGCACCGCTCGTTATGCGTCTGTACCTATCGATAGAAATTGCAGAATACTTAAATATTTAAGTTTAAGTTTTAGCATTGACTTGCGTAGGAAGGGTTATAGTCGATATTCTAGAATAGTGTGATAAAAGATCGATTTGGTGTAAAAGATGATGTTGTGACAACAAAAAAGAAAGGAATGTCGAGATAGTTTGGACATGTAGAAAGAATGGATATATAGAGCAGAAATGAAAAAAAGAATTGGTATAAAGCGACCTAGGCAAACATATCTTAACTAAATAGAAGAGGTATTAAAGAAGGGCCATGTCAGAAGTACTAAGACTGAAAAGTTTGAGGATTAAGAATAAACGAGCGTGTATGAAAAGACTAATGCGAGTAAAGGAAGCGGGAGAGGTATGCCAAGATCGTAACAAGTGGAGATCCATAGTCTCTGTCTACTCCGATGGGACAGGTGAAAAGGTTGTTCAATTCTTCAACTTATTCTTGGAATCTAAAAGTCTTGTTTTTAAGTGATTGATAAGCTCCAAATTAATAAAGCAAAGTCAATAATTCTGTTATCGTCAGCATGAAAGTCAGCTTTTATTAATCCTTATATTTAATTCCCATTGGATTTTATTTTCACTTTTATATAGCATTTAATTGATTTATAGCTTTTCGTTTTTGCAGTTCAGTGAATGACTCTTTTTGACATTATGTATTTTTTTCATAATACATTTCGTAGAAACAATATTTGTACTTATCAAACATTACACAGCTTTATATATCATGTATAGCTTTTGTATATATATATATATGTTTAGTTTGTAAACACTTATTATTAAGTGTCTTAGGAAATTGTTGTTAGGTTTAGAGTTGAATTGAAAACGTATCCTATCAGCCACAGGACGTCCACTGCTGGACTTAGGCCTCTCCAAGAACCAATAGGACCGGCCTATGTTCCTGCGCGATCTTGCGATTTTTGTCAATTTGTCTATCGACTTTGTGGGTGGAATTGAAAAAATATATTTTTAATTCCTTATCCAATAGTATCTGGGTTAGGTGCAAAAACAGTTTTCATGGAACAAAACAGGTACGATACCTATCCTTCCTAACCTATTTTAATAGCAATAGCGTATATTTCTAGCTTATCCTATCCACACTAAGCTGGAGCTTTGTCTAATTCCCGTACAAGTGAAAACGCAAGCACAAAATAAAAACAAACAACTTTAAAATTCTAAAGTTGTTTCCTCCTATGAATGAAAGTAATTAAGTTAATTCATAAACTAATTTATGCTTCAAATGGACCTTTGCAACGGTTTTTTACATAACTACATGACTCTCACCTATATGTACCTCCAAAACATAGTCGAATCGGTGAACGAAGCAATAAAAATAGAATAATGAGACATAATACTGCTATCTTTATTCCACCGATCTATGCAGAGGGCAATGCTCGCAGTCTTTTCGCGTTATAAAATCAGGAATGAGGAGATCTGTAAACGACCAAAGATAACGCAGAAACGATGGCTATTGGAGCCGTAAGGTTCTATAATAGAGACGACGCTCGGAAACTCTTTGCGTGATAGAATCAAGAATGAGGAGATCCGTGAACGACCAAAGTCAACGGGAAATAGATGGCTATTGGAGACTACGCACAAGCAAGCGCAGTGTAAGCCGTCAACCCATAAGGTATACAGTCAAGTGACTAGTCCTCATACAACCGGTTCTATTGCAAACCTTTTGGGGATGTCCATGGCTTAGGCTGAGTTTTAAGTTACGCTGTTTCTAGTGGATATACCGCCATCTGTTGGTCGCAGTACCTAAGTTACATCTTAATGTTGCTATTTACTATCAGCGCCCCTCGATTTCACCTGTGTCAAGCTGTAGAACAAAACTAGTATCATTTATGCAACGCTATTATTAGTCCTAGCCTAGTGATGTTATATAGCTTATAACCTTCTTCGAAAATTGAACTATCTAACACTGAAAGAATTTTTCAAATCGGACTAGCAATTTCTGAGATTAGTGCGTTTAAACAAACAAACAAACTTTTCAGCTTTATAATATTAGTATAGATTATACCAACATACGGAAATGTAAAGATACATACATAAAAGGAATATAGCACAGCTACTACTATATCATGTGCTTTGGAGTCGCTCGCGGTCATTCGAGTTAAAAGTTAGCCACGTCCCTTTCACGCTCAGCCAATTTTGATGGCGAGTTGCAAATTTGATTTTTAAATTCTCAACTATGTTCGGCATCGCTATATTCCCACTTTGAAAGCCCTCTGGTCTGGTCTGGAAATGTTTAGTCGTGTTGATGATATTGCTACTTCTGCGGATCTATAGACGGGGCCGATGGCGCAGATGGTAGTGATCCTATCTCGTGCGCCAAAGGTCGATGGTTTAATTTTCGCCCAGGACTAAAATTTATACGATGACACTTGTGTTTGTTCTGTGTCTGGGTGTTGAATATATGTTTTAAGCATTATATTTTTGTTTGCACTGATGCTTATTACGGAGTCAGGTCAATGTATGTGGTGTTGTGAATTTATTTATTTACTTTTTGTACCCTGAGATTTTAACTACATTCATTTGAGAAAACCCTATTACCGTTAATGCTTTCATAGTAGTCATAGCGTGATGTTATTTAGCTTTTTGATAAATTTTCTATATTATTACAGTAACCATATTCAATCTAGTAATCTTAGTCTTTATAGTATGTATGAATTCGTCCACACTTAGCTTTTGTCGCTGGTGGGCAATGACCGCTTTTATGAGACAGACAATAAACGTCTGCGGGTCATTTCCATATGTCGTAACTGACCACTTATATTTGAGGACAAATGGCATTTCTTCGAGCAAAGACCAAACGATATAAATTAGCTTTTTTAATATAATTACTTATTATTATAATATACCGCTAGAATAATTTTAAAGTTCGTCCATAATAACAACTCATTTTGATGCCGGTTACCGCAATGTAACCGAAACAAAAAATGTAAAAAGTTAAATAAACCGCGTTTGAAAGCCGTTAAAACTTAAAAAAATATTTTGAAAATTTTGTTAGAAAATATTTAAAGTTCGTTGCTTAATGGTACGACGACAAAAAGAGAACTTACTAGAATACATATATACTATTTTGGCGGCCCAATAGCGTAGATGGTAGTGACACCATCTTGTGCGCCAAAGGTCGTTGATTCGATTCCCACCCAAGACAAATATTTATATGTTGATATAATTGTGAATGAAGTATTCCTACATTAACCAGACTCCGTGATAAGTCGCTTAATTAACTTGTGTTACGAACGTCAGACTGCCGAGGCATCACAAATATAATACTTAAATACATATATTCAACACCCAGACATGGAACAAATACAAATGTCGAAATTATAATGCGCAAAGGGGTCATGAAAGTGTAACATTAGTGTATCACCTAGCATAAAAAAGTCGTTTTCCCTGTGTATGTTTAGATCTTTAAAAGAACGCAACGGATTATGATGCGGATTTTAATTGATAGTGATTCAAGGGGAAGGAAGGTCAGATAATTTTAGAGGTTTCTATTGTGATGTCGTAAATAAACACATACTTTCATGCTTACATTGCAAACGCTGGCTGAACCCGACGATATAGATCCAAATAATTTCTTACATGCGTACCTTAAAAAAGATCTACAAAAAAGTCCGCGATGGCAAATGTCTATTAAGGATTACCTACAAAAATCATTTTTCATTCTCGTTACATCCGTAAGAATTTGTGGGGGGGGTGATTGCCTTTATATTAGCCAAAATACATGTATATTATATATTTATATATATAATACTATATATTTATATATATAACTGTAAGAATAGATCAGGTTATGCCGAGCGGTACCAGCAAAGTAGTACTCGTGTACCAGGTGTCGTAAAAGGCGACTAAGGTACCAGAACCGACAGATAGCGGTCTCTCCATCCTCATAGATGCTCAAGACGGGGATGTGTAGCAGCATTCCTATCCAAGATGCGCACTGCGATTACCAACACGCTTGCCACTTTTTTTTGTGAGGCCTATGTCCAGCAGTGGACTTCCAATGACTGATATTATAATAATGACGAGATTAAGTAACTATACTTCAAACACTGAAAGAACTTACCAAGACTGACAATACAACGGTTAAGTCAAAAATCCCAGCCGATAAACCTTTCTAAAATTTAGAACTAGTTGATTAACAACACCTTCAAACTGTATTTCACTCACGCCCTCTAAATAATAATCAACTCCCAAAAGTACCCGAAATAATCGTGGGCGGTAAATTCGTACCGAAACAGTGCCGTAAAGTCTGACTATAAATTAATAACGATAATGCCCACACCCCGGTCCCCACGTGAGGATGCGGCCATTCATTAAAACTCACAACAATGGAGGATAAGAGGTAATTCAATAAGCCCCTCAACCCGGCCGACCTGCAACTTGGACAGTATTTTACAAGTATGAATTACAAGTGTATGGGCATTAACGGAGTTCAAAGTAATGTCTGGCAACATTTATTTATTTGACGGTATTTATTTGACAGGGTTCGATTCCCGCCCAGGGCAAATATTTATATAATGATATTTTTGTTTGTTCTGTGTCTGGGTGTTAAATATATGTATTTGAGTAGTAGTTATGATTCCTCTGTTGTCTGGCGTCAGTAACACAAGTGCTTGAAGCGATTTACCATGGAGTCAGGTCGATGTATGAGATGTTGTGGGAATTTATTATTATTATTATTATTATCTGTGTCCCATGAATCGTTAGAATGTCAGGCATTTGAGTAGCACTTACGATTTTATATTATTTTTCTATTTATTATTAAAAGTGAATCATTTATAATTGTGAATTAAATACAATATTTTAGTTTCGTGTTTATTTATTTACGTTTATTATAAATCAAACAGTATTTTTGTTTATATTTAAAATTTGTTGATTGAATCTTTAGTCATGAATTTTCGTTCTAATCAATTATTTGATATGATCTAAAAAAATCTATGGTTTGCCATCATTATCATATCAGCTATTCGAAGTCCTCTGCTGGACATAGGTCTTCCAGAGAAATGGGGAAATTGGCTCATAAATGCCACGTTGGGCAAGCGTGTTAATGAGAGGGAGTTACTATTCTACCGTGCCGGTACCTCACGGCTACGACATATACTATAGTTATAAATATATTATTTTTATGTAATAATACATTTTTTATAAAATAATTAAATTAATTGATAATTTAATCTCATTATTAACAAATTTATTTAATTAATTTAATTCAGATTAACGTTTAATGAATATACTTCATATGAAGTTATTGGGAATTAAGAAAAAAACATTTCGTTTTCGCAATTACTTGCTCGTTATGTATTAAATACTATATGTATGAATTCTTTCACCTCAAGCCTCTAACCAATAAAATTCTTTAAAATTAATCACAATTCAAACAACAAAGACAAAGTGACAACAGATCTATTTGATATTTCACTTTCAGTTAATAACCAAATCTCAGTTTTGGAACTAATTGAGGAAATCTCCTTAATTGGACAAATTTCAAAGCATAACTCATAGTAGACAAAGTTTCTACGAACAAAGTTATCAATTAATTACCTGCCTCTAGGTTCAAGCCACATTATTGTTTCCCAAGTAATCTACAACTAATCTAACTTTTGTCAAAGCAACCGTCGGTAGACCTAACTAATCTATTTGTCATCTCAATACCGCAACAGCATCAGACCAAATTCCAATATTTCAAACACTCTTTGAAGGAGGAAAAATTATTTGCGTGTACACTTCCCTTATTGTTTGGATGTGAATTCTGAGCATCAATATGCTAGCAGACAGTGGAAAGGGCGCCACAAAGAATTCTCATCGAAATCTTGCTCAGTTTTGAACTTTCTAGACGATGTCGTTATCGGCCAACAGCTGCACAATTTTCCGCCCCAACGGATGATTAATTAAACCAACTACCATTCTGCGGTTGTGTATTAAAGATTTTCATTTCGCACAACAAACACTATTGCAACATTAATAAGGACCATATTCGAATGCGTACGAAATCTACAGAGATTGAAAGATTTTAATTATTTATACCTGGTTCATTTTTTTGCTGCAATTACGCGAGTTTTTCATGTGGAAGCACAGGAATGGGTTTGTAAACCCATAGCGGTTTATCATGTTGAAACGAAACAGAGTTATTTGGGAAAATTCACTTGCATCAATCGGTTTAGACAGCGCGCTGAATGTTCGGATGCTGAATCATAGACTAGGATGTAACGCAGATACTACTTCCACGCATTGTTTCGGAGCCATCGATCATTTTTATACATAAAATCTATTGTTTTGATTATCTTGTTTGTATCTGTTGTGTGTTTGCTTCTAATATTTTATCATCGCTTAGATCTGAAATTAATGAATGAAAATGAAATAATTTATTAGTATAGCATTTTACTAAGAGCTTACGAAAACTGTATAAACAATTTATTGATATTGACTTCAAATATATTGCAGCCATAAGCCGTTCTTTGAACATATACAGTACTATTAAATGTACGCTCGGCAAATTGAGTGCATCAGTTTCAGTGAATACGATATGAGATGTGTCTTTTACTCTATATTCATTTAAACAGTCCTACAGTGCGTTTACAATGCGAGCGTCATTAGTGATTTAGTTGAAAACGCAAATGTAGCCGCGGAAGGCAGTACTGTTAATTCTAAGCGGAAGCAAATTTGCTTCGGCACGACGTGATATATTTACCGAGAGCTCGACCGCAAGCGCTGTCTACATAAAACTTGGACTCTCTTATCTATCTCTAGTCTATGCCGTCACGAAAGCGGCGGGGGCGCAGGGTGAGGGGGGGCACGGGGGCCGAGGGGGAGGGCGTACCTGCGCCCCAAGCGCGGGGGGGCGCGGGTATTGATTATTCGGGGCGCTCACTTTCGCCACTGTTTTAATGCGCGCTATGAAATGTTTTTATTGGCAACTTGGCGGAGCCCGCACAGAATAAACATTCGCAAAATGTGCGGGGGCCTTTTAATGTGCGATTATTCATATTCTGTTCTGCGTTTTCTTCTCGCGTCGGGGCTGCTTCGGACGGCGATGGCCTTTTGTTTTTTTTTTTTGGCATAATTTTGTTTCGCCCGCCCACGTCTTGGGCTTCTAAAAATGTATCACGCTCCTTTGTGAACTCCAATTAACTTACGCCTTCTATTCTGATTTTCGCATGTATGAGTTTTGTCCGCATGAGCGTAATTAGCTCATCGTAATTAGTTGTTGTGTCTATGTACTGTAATATTATTAGTAATATTTCCTCCACTATATTCATTAGTATATATACATATATGTCTGTGCGTATAATTATGAAAATATTTGTATGTATACTTTTGTTTATATTAACATAATTCTTGACGGACCCGATCAAGCCCCACCAGGACAAATGTGTATATGATTATATCTGTATTTGTTCTGTGTCTGGATGTTAAATATATGTATTTAAGTATTTGCGATTCTTCTGTTGTCTGATGTCCGTAACACAAGTGCTTTAAGCGACTTATCTCAGAGTCAGGTTGATATATGAAATGTTGCGTAAATCTAATCTAAAAAAATATCTAGTTAATTCTTCCTGGCCAATATTTACCTAACTTAGCATAAACTTCTTAATTTTTCACTTCGTTGTTTATTGTTGCTTATATGTACGAAAATAACTCTAGAGCGTTTGCACCAAATTTGCTAATCATTTACTTGTAGAGATAAAATTGTTGGAGCCAGGGTTGTACGGGTCCGAAAAGTTTGTATCACCTAATTTATGTAAGTTAGAGACCCAAAAATGGGATCAAAATTTCCAAAGTTACGGGATTAATGGAACAAAACTGTAAGCACCCAGACGAAGTCAGGGCGGGCTAGTAGTTGCGCTATAATGGGCTAATTTTGTAATGTTCTCTAAAATTTATTTATTTTTTCATATATTTACTTATAAATACGCTTACCTTAGTCATACTAAAATATATTAACAATCTTAAAACGAATTTAATTTTACTTTACACAACTTTCGATAAATATTCAAAACTAATAGGTAAAACTGTTTTTTTTGGGTTTTTCGAAATCAAAGCAATTACTGCCCACCGCTAATTTTAATATTTTAGTTTTACACGTTAACATTAATATAAACAGCCAGGCAGAATGTAGCAATCTTATAATTGGGCAGTGCTCCAGTATCGGCCTTGGTTCTCGATCAAATGTGTGACAGGTAGGTGGTATTCAGCAACCATCTTCTCTATTGAACCAATCATTGGTTTCAATTTATTATCATGTATGTAGTTAGTTTAAGTGAATACAAATTTCTCTTCTCTAGTCTGTCAATCCACCTTATTCGTGTCGATTATAAAATTACTATTTAAAACAACATCGATAAAGCTTACATTTCTTTGAGGATTATTTATAAATATATAAATGTGTTTTTTTTTAAATATTAGCCTATTGTTATTATAGTTTAATAGCATAGCAATAACATCTTTTTAGTATCGAATGTCGTAAAAAGCGACTGATGTACCGAACTGATATGTAATAAATGATTAGTAATAATAATAAGCCGTGATGCCGGTACGCAAAGTAAAATAGTACCTCTCCCTGTACCAGATGTCGTAAGAGGTGACTATGGTACTTGTACCGACAGATGGCGGTATATCTATCCGTAATAGTATAGCTGAAATGCACTCAGCGGGGTTAGGCAACAGCATAGCCATCGCGAATTCTGCGATTACCCCAAAATTTCCCCCGTTCTTGGAAAGGTCTATGTCCAGCAGTGGACTTCAAATGGCTGATATGATCAACATTAAAAAAATATTCTCACATCTTACACCACTAAAATCTGTTAAATGCTGGCCACTGGCCTCTTATAGTGAAACATTTTGAGAACCATTTTTAACCGACCCGATGGCGCACTTGGTAGTGTTCCTATCTTATGCGCCAAGGGTAGTGGGTTCAATTCTCATCCAAGTCAAAAATTTAGACAAGGAACATGCGTTTTTTTCTGTGTCTGCTTGTTATAATGGATTTAAGTATTATATTTGTAATCTTTCTGTTGTATGATATCCGTAACGTATGTGTCCTGCTGAATCCAATAAAATATTTGTAACACAAGTGTTTTAAGCTACTTTTCTCGGAGCTAGGTAAACATACGAGATATTTTTTAATAACTTTATTATCTCTGTACATATAAAAAATACGTGGCACCAGGTTTATTCGGTATGAACTCCTAAACTACTGAACCGATTTATATAATCAGCGCCTAAAAAAAATACCCGTTGTTCATGACATTCAATGAAAAACCTTACTTAACTAAGTTTCATTCGAAGAACTTCAAAAACAGCATATTGTCATACTAACATTGCTCCCACGTTTTACCACTTGAGGGGATGAATTTTCAAAAATCCTTTCTTAGTGCTCTTCTACATTATAAAAGAAACTGCTGTGCAAATTTTCAAGTTTCAATCCCTTACAGCTTAGGCCCTTCGTTGATATGTTAGTTTCCTTATCCTTTTATATATACAGATTTGCTTACTGTACATATTGTGATTAAAATTGAGAGATACAATAGTTTACATATAATTTGAGAGGTATAGAGTTTAAACGCTAAAATTAACAAACGCTTTTCCTCTTAAAAGGGGTGTTAGACAGGGAGACGTCATTTCTCCGAAACTGTTTAATGCCTCTTTGGAAAACGCCTTCAAGCCTCTGGAATGGCAAGGATTTGACATCAACATTAACGGCGAATACATCGCTCACCTTCGATTTGCCGACGATATCGTGGTCATGGCAGAATCGATGAGAGCTTTAAGCATGATTATCAAAATCTTCAATCAAGTTTCTTAACAGGTGGGTCTCAGAATATACATAAAGAAGACTAAAGTAATGTGTAATGCCCATTTTGTATCCATCCTAGTTTTAGATAAACGCTCGTTTCTTAAAGTGGTTGACTCGTAGGTATACCTAGGACAAATAGTCTAATTAGGTAAATCCAACTTCAAGCAAGAGGTCAATCGTTGAATCCAACTCGGCTGGACAGCGTTCGGAGAACTGCGAAACATCTTCTCGTCCGACATACCTCAGTACCCAAGTCTAAAGTTTTCGACCAAAGTGTGTTACCAGCGATGACCTTTGGTAGCGAAACGTGGTCTTTTACCATTGGCATTTAAGCCAACACAAAATAGCTCAACGAGATATGGAGATGCCGCGTACCACCAGTTGTATTGGATATCATGATGGCTATGTAAATAGTTTATATCTCAATTCATAGTCGCAATATATGTTTCATAATTAACATCGGCACTAAGTTGGGATAGGACAACCTCTGTCGGAACAGCTAGTTGCAATAATTATTTGATTAGATAAATATCCTCCATCTCTCTTTTGTTTTTCGGCGCACAAGTGACAATTTGTGCCGTAATTGGTAGACGATAAGTTATTTTTCCGAGTGTTCGTAACGGACGCGCGTGAGCGAGATGCAATCACATCCGTGAATTGTGATTGATTGTGCTCGCGCGGGGAGCTTGATTGTTTGCACCGGGATATTTCACTGGCCTATTGGGTTTATATTAGTTACTTGGTATTATATATACCAAATTTTTGTTATGTGGTATATATAGCTAATGCTAGTTATGTGGTATTATATATGCCACATTTTAGTTATGTGGTATATATAGCTAATGTTAGTTATGTGGTATTATATGTACCACATTTTAGTTATGTGATATATATATCTAATGTTATTATGTGGTATATATACAAAATGTTAGTTATATGGTATGTATATCTAACGTTAGTTATGTTGTATATATAATTTATGTTATGTGGTATATATATCTTTGCCGATGCCGGTGCTAGTGCCGGTATAACTCAAAGCCGGTGATTTTGCCTGAATTAAAGTTGTATTGAAATAACTTCAAAGTTAACTTCAATTTTCACAACTTTCACAATGGTCGTCTGTATTGGCACCCCATTGTCACCTATTTCTAGAGCCAAACAGTGTTCGTATTGCTGTGTTCCGGTTCGTTATGGCACAGATGATAGTTCTCCTATCTTATGCGCTAAGTGTTGTGGGTTTGATCCTCACCCAGGACAAACATTTTTTAATCCTTGGTATAATACTTTGCTTGCGGTGTTTGCTTGTAAAAATTGTACATTTGACAAAATTTGATAACAATGATAGTTATTTAGTAAAAGTGTAACGATTGATGGTCAACCTATAATAAAAAATAAATAAAATAATATTTATGTTTGTCCTGTGTTTGTGTATTGAATATATGTATTTAAGAATAATATTTGTAACTAGCTGTGCCCGTGACTTCGTTCGCTTGGAATAGTGACTTTGCAGCATATTCATCTCGTTATATTTCGCTCATTTTTTCGCTCGGCTTTTGGTACATTTTTTATTAATACTACTCCTTTTAGTCTTAGCATAATGTTATGTAACCTATATTACTACATATTGTTTTCATATCATATACTGTCAACCGCTATAGCAATAATACGTGGAAATGTGGACTCGCCTGAATATACCTGACAACCATCTGCGCATTCGATCCGGACGTAGACATCGACAGTTTGCGCCTCTACCATGTCGTACTGTAGCGCGTGCGCAATCACCTTCACGCCGCATGCAGCATGCACTTATCACACTGCTTATGTAACCGCACCCGGATTTTGACGTATTTTTCGATAACGTCTAATCATTAATCATTAAGTTCGATGTAGGATATGTTTTTTTACTTCATAATTGTGTGCTTATTATTACCTGTATAATGTAATTATGTTAATAAAAAAACATATATCTGATAGTGAAAGTTCTATTAAAAAAAGGTCCAGCCGTTTCAGAGATTACTTCAAACAAACAGAAAGACAGCCAATTTTTTTTATAAATGTTTTTCGTTATATATACCCTGTATACATCCATAGGCGTTTAGTATTTTATATTATTATATTGATTCCTCTGTTGTCTGATGTCCGTAACACAACGCTTTAAGGGACTTATCTCGGAGTCAGGTCACAATGTATGAGATGATGTGTCAATTTATAAGTTATCAGTTATTTATGAATAAACAGAATAAAATCTGTTAAACTTAAGAGTCTAGTATTTTCCCAAATTGAGACTGAAAAATCTCCTCCATAATGTGGTATTATGTATACCTAATGGCTAATATTGTACTTTCACTTTTTAACTACAGAGCAGAAGAAAATTAACTCTTTCTAGTTACTGTGCAGTGTTTACTGGAGTGTTGACTCAAACTTTGATTTTCATCTCAGCTTAAGTAGATTTTTCTTTAATAAAATCCTAAGTTATGCCGATCTGGTGAAGTTTAATCGAACCTATCGAATCGAAGTCGAATTAAGCTCAACTTGCCAAAGTTGTAAGTGGTTCACAACTTAAGTGTGCGATTAAGATAATATTTGCATTTCTTTGAACTAACCCGGGCACCTTGGTATTTCAAAGAACACAGTTTTATGTATAAAACTAAAGATATTTGTTCTTGGTTGATTTTGCTGTTGGATTTTAATTACTTTGAGAGGTTGTGTCCATAGATGTTTTAATAATTATATTTAAAATGATGTTTACTATAAAAATATCCACTTGTCTCTGGTGTCAGGTGGGACTCGAACCTGCATCTTTCCCTTACCGGGTGACTGTATTACCATTGTGCTACCGAGACTCCGGTCTTGGTAGATGTAGATCCGAATCCTGACACACCTGAAACAAGTTATTTTTTTCTAGTAAACGTCATGTAGGATTTTAAATTTATATTAATCTTTTATCATACCAGCCATTGAAAGTCCACTGCTAGACATAGGCCTCTTCAAGAAAGGAGGTTTTTTACCAATAATTACCTTGCTTGGTAAACGTGTGAGCATCGCAAAGCGTAGCTTTGCGACGGGGACGCTGTTGTATCTCCGCTATGTTGTATTTAAGATACTCTATTTCGGATGGATATACCGCCATCAGTCGGTTCCAGTACCTTAGTCGTCTCTTACGATACTTGGTACATAGGGAGGGAGATACGATTCTATTCTGCCGGTACCTCACGGCCTCTAATTCTAATGTATTACTATTTATATCTAATTTTCTTTCTTACAAGTGCCAGTATTTCTTAGAAAGCTTACTCTCGTTCTTTTTCATATTATTTTTCACTCCCGACCGATGCAGCGGTGGAAGCGATTCATAACATTACCCTGCAAACCCAAGACGCTATCGCAAAAATTTATCGCCCGTCTTCTCTCGGTTATTAAATATAATTTTGAATTTCAACCGCTTTTGAGTTACCGGTGTAGGTGGGATTTTATTTGGACGTAGACAAATTCGTTTGTTTGTCACGAGACTTGGAGATTTGCAAAATGTATGTTAATTTTTTTTGTTTATTTCTCAGGTAAGTCCTACGTTTCTCGCATGAAGCAGTCCACGTAAGTTCAACGACCTTCTATTCGGATAAATCATAGAAAAGAATGAATATCTAGAGGCAGACCTCACACAAAGGTAGTCTGAATTGTTATCGCAATCTCACCTATAAACAGCAATATTCACCTTGTTGTGTTCCGGTTTAAAGGGAAAATAAGGCAGTGAAATCACGAGAAAATGTGCCATAAAATCTTTAATTTATACGGACGATTACGCGTTAGTGATATCCTTGTAATAACACGAGCGTCTATAAACTATGGTGACGTTTACTATTTTACAAAAGATAAGAAATCTCGCAAATATTATTTAATTTGAGGATCTTGACTCATGTTGACTAACAAGCCTTATATCATCAAAAAAACGTGTCGCCAACCTTGCGACTTGAAGATAAAATGGCACATTTCCCAGTAATTTCACTCACCCTTCAACAGTATAATATCTGTACTGGTGTTTGATTTAGCGAAAATGAGGTGCAATCCATGCAGTCGGCACTTATAAAAAGTCTTTTTTTTTAAATATTGTTAAGTAACTATATAATGGAGCAAGTTTATTTTATTTTGAACACAATTTAGGACTTTGCGAAAAATATGTAATACAGCGGGCTCAGTCTTCCAAAACTTTGGATGGGATTCCTATTCCCGAATGAATTTAAAAGCATCCTGTAGCAGCTCGTCGCGTTGTATCAGCTATCGGGAAATGTTAATTTCCTGTGACGTAACGCGATCGTTCCACATACGTACCTTTTTCTGGGTTCCGTACTAAAATTGGGCGACTTGTTGGCTCCGAGTTAATATTTGATTGATTTTAATAGGTTATCCGAATAGGGCGTAATATGCCTTGATAAATATATATACTGCTAGATAACTTTATGCAAGGTTTATCACACATCTATCAGCGTAATAAATTGGAGAATACAACATTTGATGTGGGATCGAGAAGGAGAGATTGTAAGCAAACGAGGATGGTAGAGCTTTGTTTTTAAAGAGCATAAGATTGAATGTTTTGGATCTAGGTTTTATCCAACACTTACTATCGTAACCTAAATCTGTAAGATTAAAGTTCCGATGGTAAGTATTGGATAATCAGTAAGATTTAGGTTCCGATAGTAAGTATTGGATAATCTGTAAGATTTAGGTTCCGATAGTAAGTATTGTAAAAATCTTATATAAGTCTTAGTTATTACACGGTAAATGGTAAAAAACATGTATAAGGTACGATGAGGTTCCGTATGCTTCATGACAAAAGCCCCTTACAATAAAAAAATATTTTTAAATCCCCCTTTACTCCCATAAGAGATGATTTTCAAAATGTTTTGCACGTGTTTCACGTCTTTCAATGAAGAACCTCTATACAGAATTTCATTTGAATAATTTCAAAAACAGAAATGTTTCATACTAATTTTGCATCAATGTTACTTTACCCTCTTAAGGAGAGCGTATTTAAAATCCTTTCTTAGGGCTTCCCAACGCTATAAATGGAACCCCGGAGTAAAAATTCAGGCTTAATAATGCTACGTTTTTTACTAGCAACGCCATGCGGCTTCACTCGCTTAGTGTCCGTAACAACACAACACAGAGACAAAAACACCCTCTAAACCTATATCAATAATAGCTTAGATATTCATATGAAGTAATAAGAATTTATGAAAGATAACACAAGGAAAACTGATAACGTTAAACATTTGGGGTCCACCGACATTCGCCAAAGCGGTCAACTAAAATAATAGACTCCATAAATTGATAAAACTAAACTAACTATCCGCCCTAAACCCACAAAATGCAATAGAGGGGCCATTTTATCGTTTGAAAAGACAAAATGTCTCCCTAGCAATAATAAGTTAAAAAACCGCCCTTACGTCCTAATATCGTGCTCGGAGGGCCACTCAAACGAGCGGCGCGTGATCTGGGTCCTAATACACACCTTTTAGTTTATAAGGCACCTTGTAGCGAATCTCCGATGTGCAGTATAAAATATACAAGGTTACAGTACAGTTTCAGTTACAGTCAAAACGCTGCTGTAACATGCTTTTTTATTTTATGAAGTCAGCAAACAATCATACGGTTCACTTGATGATAAACGCGACCGCAGCCTATAAACACTCGTGTCACAAAGATATCACTAGTGTGTCGCCAACCTTGTGAACTGACGAGTATAATGTAACTTATACCTAGTAATTTCACTGCCTCTCTCACCCTTCAACACAGCAAAGCGAACGCTGCTATTTAGTGGTAGCACTGGTGAGAGTCTCCTCTAGATCTCAGAAGACTTATAAGTATAAGTCATGAGCAAGATTTTTGTGGTCACCAAACGCTGTTCGCGTTGACTCGCGTAAAGTTCACGCATCTCTTACACATTGATCTGACTCTGTAATAAATTGCTTAATGCACTTGTGTTAAGGACATCAGACAAATGAGGAATAACAAATATAATTCATATATACATACTCAAAAATCGGACACAATACAAATACGAATATCTATTACTTATTTAAATGGTTTTGCGGGGTGGGGATCGAACCCACGGTGTATGAGATAGGATCATTATCATCTGCGCCATCGGGCTTAATATAGCTGGTATAAGTGTGTGTATATTTAGATTTAATAATATTCCAATTAGATATAATAAAGCCGTGAGGTACCGGCATATAGTAGAATTGTACCTCCTCCTGTACCAGGTGTCGTAAGAGGCGACTAAGGTACCGGAACCGACAGTTATATACATTCAGAACAGTGCAGCTCAAATGCACAGGGCGGGATGGGCAGCAGCATACCTGTCATGAAAGCTGCGCTTTGCGATTGCCAACTCACTTGCCCAGCGCGGCAATTATGTGTAAAATTCTCCTTTTCTTGGGGAGGCTTTTGTCTAGAAGTGGACTTCCAATGGCTGATATGATAAATATTGTAATGTCTAATGTCTTTTTCAATTCATGTCTATTCTACTAATTATTCATTAATTTATTGTTTTGCTGGATTACCTTAAAATACGGAATTCACCAGTGCCTGTTCTATCATTCTGTAACAGGTGTTGCGAGAAGTGACTAAGTCGCTGGTGTTGACCGATTCTTGTGTATTAGAGTGAGGATGAGCTGCAGCATTCCTTTGTGATGTAACGATCTGTCACTACGCCTGGCCAGCACGATTACAAGTAAAGATACTGTTCATATATATATATATATATATATATATTTAAAAAATAATATATGTATATATATATATTATTTTTTAAAAAACGAATTTGAGTAGGTATGTTTAAATGCATACTTTCTGCAGTTTTAATTAAGAGCACTATTTGAGAAGCAAGGGTATTGATAATTGCAATAAAGATTCTTATATTAAAAAAAATATATTGACCTGATTCCGTGATAAGTCGCTTTAAGCACTCCTTTTACGGACATAGACACTTAAAATATTTAACACCCAGACACAGAACAAATATTAATATCATAATAAAAATATTTGTTCTGGGTGGGGATTGAACCCACGACCCTTGGCGTATAAGATTGGATTGCTACCATCAGCGCCATCAGGCCCGTCAAATGATGTAGTTGTAATATATTTTACCATCAACGTAAGATATCTTACAGCTATTTACTGACTTTCACGAGTAAATCACCAAAATATTAAATAAATTGTCTACAGCCGAGCTAAATTGCCGAATTTATTTAGTGTTTTTGTCAGAGCTGCTGGTCGGAGTGTTGTACATGTTGTTCAAGGTACATCTAAAATTTGCTGTAAAAAAGAGATAAATGTGAAAGCGTAAAAGTAACAAAGTGGGTTTAGTAATTACGCAGCCCAGCTGTGTGACGAACATCTCTTAAGGAAGAATAATATGCGCCCCGGATTTTATGATCCCGAAAGACTTTGCCCCTGGCTTAATTAAACTGTTGTTTATACGTTATTAGAATATTAACTTTAATAGCATAGAACGCGTGGTACTGAATGTAACCAGAGTCGGTGATTTAAGCTTCTCTATAATTTTGTTATAGCTTTCTGCCCACATATGGAGTTCAGTTCAGCCGCAAGGTACCGGCAGAGTAAAAGTATCTCCTGTGCCAGGAGTCGTGAGTAGCGACTGAGATAGAACCGATAGAAGGCGGTATATCCATCCGACACAATGCAGCTCAAATGCACAGGACTGGGATGGGCAGCAGCATTTCCGTCACGAAAGCTGCGCTCTGCGATTGCCAACTCGCCTGCCCAGCGCGGCTATTATGGGCAAATTTTCTACTTTCTCAGGGAGGCCTATTTTCATCAGTGGACTTGTATGATGCTGCTGGTATGATGATGGAGTTTAAGCTATTCAGTCATTGACAGACCCGGTAGCGCAGATGGTAGTGTTCCTATCTTATCCGCTGAGGGTCGTGGGCTCGATTTGTGTTTGTTCTGCGTCTGGGTGTTACCATCATCATAGAAACCATAAAACGACCACTGCTATTGGACATAGGTTTATGCAAGAAATGAGGATTGGCACATAATTGCCGCGCTGGAGAAGCGTGGTGGCAATCGTTGAGCGTAGCTTCGGGACAGAAATGCTGTTGCCTATTCCCGTCTTTTTGCATTTCATATGACCTACGACACCGACACCATCTTACAGGGGGAGGTACAATTCTACTGGCACTGGGGTGTTTTATATGTGATCCCTCTATTGTTGAAGTCCGTAAAACAAGTGATGACTATAGAAACAGTGATAGCATAATAAACAGACAAACATACCTTGATATTATTGAATGCATGATTCTGAGATTTCAAAAATAATGTCTGGGAGTTTTTTTTTTAATTTAAAATTATTTGGTAATATTAAGATGAAGCAAACTCTATTGTATTTCATATTTGGAATTTCAGTATGTTCCATGGAAACGAGTGCTTAATTAATTTTCGCGAAAGCGACGCTGTGTCCTCTAAAATTATATATTTTCCTCTTTGTCAAACGGTGTTATTTGAAATTTCCAAAACGGTCACAACAAACTCGATCGACGTAATTAATATTCCCTCTCCATAGAATATTTACATTATGAGAGGGCCTATTATCGAGATCAGCAAGAGCGTGACGTTACATTTACTACGTTAAATGAAATAAATGTTAGTCCCGAATTCATTACCCCAACAGAATTGACCCCTGCCAACTATACAATGAGACAAAACTCACACAAGATTGTTGATAGTGAACTCTATTCTTATGAAGATAAAGTTGAAGGATGTGACGAGGCAGAAAACGGTAGGTGCTACTGTAAATAATTTCGAGTCAGGAATAAATAATTCCAAATTCTGTAAGTTGGCCGGGGAATTTAATTCTGGTGCCTCCGATGTCTAATTTCTTCCATTTCTATCAGTAAGAGGATTCCATAAATATTTTCTAATTACCTTAGGCGAGTTCGGCAATAAAGATTTTATGTTAATCGACTTTGCGATAAAAGCAATAATGGTTCTATTTTCATCATTATCTAAATACTTTTCGTCTATTTAAAGAAAATTATGTATTTTTGATCAGACTCGCCTGAATTTGTTTAAATTAAGCCATGTTATAAATAATTAAATGAGGAAATGGGTTATATATCCTTCTAATATTATAAGAGAGGTCTATTCGTACGGTACGTCAAGGAGTGCGGGAGGTCGTTGTGACGTAGGGTGGTCATGATCCCTTCCCTGAGGTGAGTTGTCTTTTGTCCTGTCATTTAAATTAATTGTCCCATTGCTGTTATCTAACTTAGTATTCAATTATTTTAATGATGTTTCCTTTGACATGAATAAATGATTCTTCCGAAGATATTTTAGTTATGATTGTTTCAACTTCTAATTCAAAATCTTTAACTAATTGTATTAAAATAAATTATTGTATTCATTATTGTCGATTGCTTTAATTTAATTTAACTGACCGTCATGACTCTGTGCATTTGTGACACATCGCTATTTTTTTTTATTTATGGTCCGTTCATAAAATGTCTTCTGCGAACAATATCTTTGGGAATAATGTATTTAAAAACAAGGGTATATCAATATAGTTGATGTAGTTGAGTTAGGGTAAATAAAATATATAATGGTTTTTAAATATTTCGTATTTCTTAAAATAAGCAAAACCTAATTTCGATTTACTCAAGTAATTTCAAAAAACAAGTAATGTCCAAAAGTAATTTCAGTGTACCAGTCAAGTTGATTATTTTTTGTTTTTTTTATGTTATGAAGTCAGCAAACAAGCATACGCTCAGCTTGATATTAAACGTGACCGCAGCTTATAGACGCTCGTATAATTACAAGGAGACCATTAACGAGTTGCCAACCATGTGATTTAAATACACTATGACAAATTCACACAGCAACTTCACTGCCTCTCCCACACTTAAAATAAGAACACAGCAATGCGAACAATGCTATATGGCGTTACAAATAGGTGAGATTGAGGTACCAATGCAGACGACTTTTGTAAAAGGTCTACCTTTTTATTCAAGGAACATCATAAACTGTTAAAGGCAAAGTTTTTAAAACCTCCCATGCTACTTCATCAGCCATTAGCTAACTAATTCCGCAACAAGGGCCTCAAACACTTAATAGCCACCCTTTTACACCGTCAGAGTGGCTTTAATAACATTTAACAAGCTGTAGTGCCGAAGAATAGCGTCTACCTTGTTATTCAATATCCTGACTCCCGTTGATTTTATCGTCTATCAAGAGCAATAGGATTAGCCAAGGTTCAGCTTAAGATTCTCGAGATAAACTTTTCTGTGATATAAGATTTTATCCGTAAGCCAATTAAAACGCTTTGTGAAAATAAAACGACTAGCTGATATAAAGTGAAATTTATGGTAACGATTGTTTTGCTATTTGGAGGGTATTTTTAATGATATTTTTTTTATTGGTAGTTAGTATCGGAAGTTTTTCTATTAATAAAACAAATATGTTTGACTTGCAGCGCTCCGCAGTTTTGCCCGCGTTAAGTTATAACACTTTCATACTAACTTTACACTCCCCTTCTACCCCTTAAGGGAAGATTTTTGAAAAAATATTATATACTCTTTTCATGACTTTCAATGAAGAACCCTATGAAATTCAGTATCATACTTACTTTACACCCCCGTTTCACCCCTTTCAGGGGTAAATTTTTGAAAATCCTTTCCATGTGCTCCTCTACTTTATGAAAGAAACTTCAAGTTTCTAACTCTTATAATTTAGCTCAGTCATTCACTCAGTCAGTTCGCTTCTCCTTTTCTATATACAGACTAGCTGTGCCCTCGACTTTGTCTGCGTAAAATAGTGACTTCGGGCTTATTCTTTTGAAATCTAATATATATCAAAAGGTATATTTTTCGTCCGTTTTTACCATCATTTTAATGATGTTCCGCTCCTATTAGTCGTGGTGTGATGTTATATTGATTTAGTTACTCCTTTGCATATCATTTACCAATGTATCATCAAAATCGGTCCTGCCGTTTGACTCAAACAAATAGAGACACAAAATATATATATACCGTGAATACATCTATATGCATTTAGTAAAACGCAGTTAAAACAAACAGTCGCTCGAATTTTATTTATGTGTGTTAATTAAATTAGGAAAAGCAGTTAATTTCTGAGATACAGTCTAGAATAGTCTAGTTTGGTTGTGAGAGTCTTTATTTCAGACCTTACATAGGAATTTTGTAGAAAATACAATACTCTTTGTAATGTTTCTCTAGATAAAAATGTGATATTATCTTAGAATAGGATCAAGATTAAGATTATAATTTTATATAGTCTAAAAAATAACAAAGTTGCCTTACGAACTAATGTATGATGAATATAACGAAATAAACTGTATGTAGTGTATACTTGCATGAAAAATAATCAATAAACAACCTGATAAAGGGGAGGTAACAACAGCGTAAGCGAAAAAAAAAAAACGTTCATTCCATTTTGTGCAATTTTCATCCGCAGGTACTACGAATCCACTTCAGAACTCCCGCCGTCAATTTAATTACCGGCTCTTGTCTATACGTTGATGTTTATTTACATGCCCGTTATCAGACTACCGGGACATTTATTGGGTTCTATAGGCCTACTGTCTACTTGTATAGCATGCCCTAAATTTAGCTGAGAACGCTTCACTTTATCATCATATCAGCTATTGGGAGTCCACTGCTGGATATAGGCCTCTCCAAGAAAAAAGGTTTTTTGCCCATATTTGCCGCGCTGGGCAAACGTCTTGACAATCGCAGAACACAGCTATCGCGACGGGGATGCTGCTGCCCATCACCGTTCTGTGCATTTGAGTTGCACCTTTTCGGATATATATACCGCCATCTGTCGGTTCTGGTACCTTAGTCGCCTCTTACGACACCTGGTGCAGTGGGAGGTACTATTCTACTCTGCCGGTACCTTCACTGTATAGCGCTATGTATTTTTTTATTAAACTTAACCATCTTTCTCAGATAGTGTAAAAAACTTTGATCGAACTTTAAAAAGTAAACACGATATTTGAGATTGTGGTGCTGTATCATATATATATAAATATATAGCATATATCCTTAATTAATTTGCTGTTAGGTACTGATAGATAAAATATTACCAAGAGGTGTACTTGCTACATCTGTACCAGGTGCGGCTAAGGTACCGGAAGCGACAGATGGCGGTATATCCACCCGAAACAATGTAGTTCAAATGCTGTACTGTACTAATACAGCATTCCCATCGCTATGCTTCGGTACTCTACAATTGCTACCTTGCTTACTTATCGCGGCATTTTGGGCAAATTCATGCTTTCTTGGGAAGGCTTATCAGTGAACGGCGTCTATAATGATGATTATAAACAGGTAAAAAATATGATAATGGCAATGCTCCTCGTCTCTTTGCTCTATCGATTCAGGAATAAGGAAACCTGTAAATGAACTAAATATAAGTTCATCGGATTAGAAAATTAAGTGGTAATGAGCTTGGAACATAACACGCAGAGTAAAAGGACATTGACACAGAGACCACGCACAGGACATTGCAACATAGGACGTCTACCCACAAAGTGAACAGCGGATCTGGCTTGATCAGCAGTATCACGACACAGGTTGCATGCAACCGTTTCTATTAGAAATACCTTTGAGGGCCTATATCTATGGCCAAAGCATTGAAGCAGCTTCAATGCAAGCATCTTAAGGCTGATGAAGATTTACAATGCTTGACAGAATGTGGGTACTTTTTTATTTTAACAACTAATTTTTTACTCTGTATTGTTAAGTTTTTATAGTACCTACAAATATTTTCATATAATATGATTGTATTTATTTATCAACATCTGTACATTACATTTACTGTTATTTCTTTAAGTAAACTTCAATTCAATCACACTTATTCAAGCGTACTGTAGAATACTCAAAAGTGTCGCCTCTATCCAAGTAGGCCTAAAACAATATAGCTTAAGTCTCCCCCGTCAGTGCGTCCGGCGTCGTTATTTTCATTTATTTCAAATTTTCCCCGTTTATGATCGAACGGAATGCCTGCTATTTAGCGCTCGACGCTCCACTTTTATTGAGAAGAAAATATTTAATAAAAACGATTTTTCTTTGAAAACTCCCGGCGATTTTATCGTAGCTGTAGGAGTTATTTGTTAGGACCGCCGCTGACTCCCACTAATTTTATATGTCGAATGCAATTTCATGAAATATAAGAGGATGAATAGCTTCCACTTTGTTGACTGGATTATTCCTTATTGTACCATAACGTTTATTAAATCGGTGTTTTTGGTTCCTTCTTTTCATTGGAAATTCGCCATTTTTAGTACACGAAGATTTAATTGAAATTTAAGTTTCATTTTAATATAAGATTAGCTTTTAATTAAATAGCCTCAAGAACCAATTATGATATGAGATCTTCTTGGTCGCTATCAACCTTACTAGTCAATATAAAAGAAATCATTGAACAATTCAAAGGCAAATTTTCATATACAATGAACAAGGAATTCCGTAATTTGAATGGTAAAGAAGAGGGTTGAAATTAAATCAATCAATGTAACACATGATACGGAATCTGTCGTCCCCCACGAATTGCCGTCGGACATTTTCTTTGTCTTGTTCCGAACGCTAATTTATGTCTTGAAACTTCTACGTGAACGCGTACTTAAGTTTGGTGCAAGATTACATTTTGACAATATTATTATATCAGTAAAGGTTAACTATGCTTAAATATATCCTTAATTTTTAGTTCGTTCGCTCGTTCTTATTTTTTAAGGATTTATAAGGCTCTAGTGGTTTTATAAAACTGTTTATATTATCCTACAAAATATGATTCTTTATTCCACTCACAATGTTGTTTGATTTCTATTTAAATATCATATAAGTAAATACACTGTAATATTTTATGTTTAAGCTTTCAGCACCGTAGCTTACTACTTCCTATCATTATTGATATTTAGATTCCAGCAGGGTATTTTTGTAAAAGAAACGTATATTTTTAAATTTTATTATGGCTCATTACTTGTACCAAACAGTAAGGTTAAGTTCATAGCAGACGCGAGGAGGTGTCGGCCCGCACCTCACGCCTCGCTGGGGTCCTTAGGGGGAGCACTCTGGCCCCCCAATAATTTATTATTGAAACATCGTCTTTATACCTTCCTTTTCTAATATTGTCTTCTTTCTTTGCGTATTTTTCGCGTAATAATTTGCTTACTTTTATGTCTGCTCAGTTCGGAATTCAGTTTGGAAGCTTATCTCTCGGTTCTGTGGAAAATTGTTAAATATGATGTGTTATTACGTATATTCTTCTGTTATTGTTTTCTTGTAAGTATTAGTAACAATTGTTATTTGTAAAGGTTCATTGCATTATATTAAGGAAATAAGTTTATTTTTTGTTACATAAGTTTACTTTATTAGTAGATTTATTATACAATTGAATTGAAATTACAACTTACATCCATTAAGAATAATCTTAACGTAACCGTATCATTGGAAAAAAATTAGTAGCAAATTTACCTCAACAGTAATTGAAATAAAAAAAAACTATTTCCCTTCATAATTTGAAGCTGGCTACAGCACCCAAATTGCATACAATGCAGGCAACGCTGGCGGCGAAACAAATGGAATTCCACGAGTTGCAAAAAAAAATTCAACTTGCGCAACATGACCAATTTCTGTTGACCTCTCGTAAGCGTCGGGTCTTTGTGAGAGTTATGGGAAATTGCAAGGTTGAGGAGTCAGGTGTAGCTGGATGGTTGTTTCGGAGGCAACAATATAGCAATTGGACAAACGAGCTACATTGTCGATCTCCCCTCGTGTTCGAATGCCTCTTACCTTCACCCTTACTCTGGTACTGATAGCAAAATTTCCAGGTATTTGTACTGTTAAATCGTGTTTTACTCATATGCTCAGTATTGTACACTTAGGAGCATTTCCATGTTTATGCTTTATCTGTGTACCGAGTCTGGATTTGTTTAAACGCTCTTAATTGTCAGCCGTCAATAAATTCAACACGGTCCTAGCTATCAGAACTAATTGTCCCTGTAATTGAGTTTGCTGTGACAGACGTGTGACGCTGTTCAGGAGATCTGAATTATTGTTAATTTATTTATTAGTTCTATATATTTATGGATTTTATGTGTTTATTTTTATATTTATCAGCTTACATACTGCAATACTTTTGATTGAACTTCCTTTATCTCTATTTGCTGGATCTTCTCGAGATGTTTTAAAACATGTGATGTAAAGATGATTGTCATATTTATCAATATAGCAGCCTTAAAAAGTCCGCTACTGGACATAGGAAATGGGAAATTTTAGCCATTATTGCCGCGCTGGGCAGGCACGTGGTAGCAATCACAGAGCGTCACTTTGCGTCTGGAAAGATCTGCCCATCCCGCCCTGTTACATTTAAACTAAGCTGTGCATCTAAACTAGGTATTAAAAATTAATATAGTTTTCTTGTCTATTAATTTTTTTAGTTTGAGTTTCACTAATTCTGCTACGAAAATTGTTATAAACATA
>JACJUM010002929.1:1900284-1915552 GCA_020976665.1 Heortia vitessoides
ATATATATATATATATATATATATATATGTGTGTATAGATATATTAAATACTTTATCCAAGATAATTTCGGACATATATTAAAAGCAATCGATTTGCTGTTTCAGACATTTTGGCGTTCGACGTTTAAAAATTGACAATAGTAACACTATTGGTATTTTTGCTTATCGAGATTGTGTATGTCAAAGAAAAATAAATTATGTTGTCGAGATATGAAGTCATTTGATGGTAGTTACATATCTGCGGACCGTACTTTCTATATAACGGATATCAAAGTGCAAGCCTAATAGGCAAAAAGGTGCAAGTGAAATTTCATTGTTTTTGTTTTCGCGTTTCCGTTTCGACGTGAAATTAATTCGGTATGTTTTTTGTTTACAGTTGTTACAAATTGTATTAAAGTTAATTCCGATTTGCATGGACCCGGGCGTCAGAATGTTTGTGGAGTTTCAAATTGAGCGGTAAAATACTAGGTAACTTGTCAAAAAGTGCACGTGTTTTTAATAATCCCGTTCGGGGCAGCTATTCGGGGCTTAATTCGTTTATTTTCACGACTTCGTCGTCCCAACTTTGCCACAACGTGCTGAATAGCGGAACAAAGGTCCCGACTCCGATGTCCATGTTATTTTTCTAAGCAGTACTTTTAACATTGTTTCGGGGCTTGGTGTTTTGTAATTCGAAGTTTTCACCATTTTCGTTTTACATCCAAGACAAATATTTAAATGTTGAAATTTGTATTTGTTCTGTGTCTGGGTGTTAAATATATGTTTTTAATCAGTATATTTGTGATACTTCTGTTGTCTGATGTCCGTAACACAAGTGATTTAAGCGACTTATCACGGACTCAGCTCAATGTATGAGATGTTGTGGGAATTTCATTTATTTAATTATATGGTTATACGTGGAATCTTAGGTTTTGAAATACACATAACTTACAGTGCTTCACGTTTTTACCTGCGTTTTTCGTGGGGATAAAATATCGCTTATGTTATTCGCTATTTATTTCTTATAAATATTTAAATATACCAACACCGTTTACTTATTTCCATTAAAGGTAGAGTTTATATCTCAATTCATCATCATATCAGACATAGAAAGTCCACTGTTAGACATAGGCCTCCCCAAGACAGGGAGATTTTGCCTATAATTGCCGCGTGGCAATTTTTTATAATAAATATATAGTGAAAACAGGCTAATTCTTATATATATTAAAAATTCACGGTACTTTAAGGATCATTTCTGTAATATTTTTTATCTCCGCGGAATACTTCCCTTAAAACAACTTTGCAAGTTAATTTCTTATGACGTTTTACTATGTATTTATGTATTTTAATCAAGACTCTTAATTTTAATGAGAGGTAATTTTGAACCAATGTATAATCTAGTCGTAAATTTCTGGAATAACGTCTACGTACCAGCAAGCGCGCGCAGCGTACGACGTCCACATATTAAGTAAACAGATATATAAGATAATACAGATATATTAGTTAACATATACATACAATTAATAAAATAAATAAATTCCCGCACCGTCTTATACTTTGACCTGACTCCATGATAAGACGATTAAATATTTGTGTTCCAGACATTAGACAACAGAGAAATCAGAAATTTCATGCTTAAATATTTAACACCCAGACACAGAATAAATATAAATTTCCACATATAAATAATTGTTCTGGCTGGAGATCGAACCCACGACCTTCAACGCAGACGAAAGGATCACTACTATCTTCGCCATCAGCCACGTCAAACTATTACAGCGTATAATCATATCAGACTTTGAAAGCCTGTTGTTGGACAGAGGTTTTCTTAGAAAGAGGCAATTTTGCCCATGATTGCGCTGGGCAAGCGTGTTGGCAGTCGCATAGCGCAGCTTTCGCAATAAGGATGCTGCTGCCTGTCCCCGGCATGTGCCTTTGAGCTACAATGATTCGAATGGATACACCGCCAAATGTCGGTTCTGGTACCTCAGTCGTCATATACGATATCTGATATAGTGGGAGGTACTATTCTACTCTGCCGGTACTTCACAGCTTATTGCAAGCACCAAAGATATATTACTTATACCAATCACTAATAACCACACAGAGCCGTGCGAATGCTGCGTACGCAAATGTGTCAGCCATTTTCGTTGATGATAATCCTGGATATTGCGAAAGCGTGCGGAGTTGATAATACCAGCGATTGTGACGCTGTCCATTTTGTTTTGTTTGCGTTGTATCTGCTTAAAACATTATTGTCGAACAGTTGAAAATCGACTATAACCTAGTCTGAATTAAAGTTGAAACTGAATATAGTCACTGCCTATAATTACCTGTGCAGGCTGGTGATGCCTAAAAAAGGTATCGCTTTTCTAATTATACAATTAATAGATATGTTTTTAAATTAGGGTGTACCTATTTTTTGAATATAAAAATTGTAGTTTATTTTGGAATGCGTATGTTGGAATATAGTTGTAGTTATAGTATCTAGCTGACCCGATTGACAAACTGTCTGTGCTATAATATAGATAGACGATAGACAGGCTCGATGGCGCAGATGGTAGTGACCCTATCTTGTCCGCCCAAGGTCGTGGGTTTGATCCTCACTCAGAACTAATAATCATTGATGATATGTATATTTCATGTGTGTCTGGGTGTTAAATATATCTATTTAAGTAGTAAAATAATTAGCGATTATTAATTATTATTTCGTTCATTTTCTCTGGTAACTAGTCCTAAGCCCGAAGAAAAATTTACGTAAAGGTAAAACGTGATTGCCTTGAGTTCCTGAACAAGGAAGTTTACCCATAATCTAATTCAAAAGGTTTATTTAATCCACCTCGAACCCCGTTACTCCCAATCTGCTGTCCTGGAATGAACATTGGTAATTCTAACTGATGAGTGCTAACGCACATTTCCGCCATTTTGAAACATTAGCGAGTGAGCCCATATTTGCGGTGAGAGCAGTGACGATAATTCTTGAAATACCCGCATTTGCTATCGATTTGTCAGTTACAAACGTGTACGGTGTGCAAAAGAAGACAATTAATGTTTTTATCAATAGAAATATGGATACCAACAATAAAACAAAAAATATCGACATTTGATCAAGGTCAAGTCATAGATAAAATCAAAATGAAAAATAACTTTATTTAATTAGATCTATCATAGACACTTAAATCATCAAATGTACTTACAAATACTTCATTATGGCAGCCTTAACACATAGATTGCTGTGCCTCATCAAGAAAAGAGAAATTTCGCCCATAATTACCGCGCTGGGCAAGCGTGGGCAAGCGTGGCTGAGCGTGCTTTCTCGATGGGAATGCTCTGTCTCATTAAAGCCACAT
The DNA here is from genome assembly GCA_020976665.1 of Heortia vitessoides. Classification (NCBI taxonomy): domain Eukaryota; kingdom Metazoa; phylum Arthropoda; class Insecta; order Lepidoptera; family Crambidae; genus Heortia; species Heortia vitessoides. Next base: position 1,903,614 of record JACJUM010002929.1, read on the forward strand.
TGTTTTGGGTGGATATACCGCTAACTGTCGGTACCGGTACTTTTTTTCCCTCAACATCTCATACATTTAGCTGATTCCATAATAAGTCGCTTAAAGCAATTGTGCTACAGACATCGAACAACAGAGGAAACACAAATATGCTACTTAAAAATATTTAACACCCAGACACATGAGAAACTTAAATGTCATCATATAAATATTTGTCCTAGGTGGGGATGAAATCCACGACCTTAGGCGCACAAGTCAGAATAGCCCTTGCCCTTAAGTAGCCTCTAGCGATACCTGAAAAGAACAGGGGGGGGGGGTACAATTCTAATTTACTGATACCACACATAATCCGGTATCCCACGGCATACAAACATAGGCAGGCATATTTCCGTAGAATTAGTGATTCAAGGTTTTATCTCAGAAAATTTGATCACTGTATTAAGTTACTAATACATACCTTTGCGAAAACCTTTTACTAAGTCTCCTTACCGTTTGTAAGATTATCTTGACGATCACACTTCATCATCATCATTACTGCCATTGAAAGTCTACTGCTGCACACAACCCTCCCCAAGGTTAGTAGAATCCTGTCCATAATTGCTGCGCTAGTCAAGCGTGTTGGCAATCGCGGAGCGCAGCTTTTGCCACGGGGATGCTGCTGCTAGTCCCCACATCTCCTGTGCATTTGAGCTGCTCTGTTTCGGATGGATTTACGTCATTTTTCTGTTCTGGTACCTTCGTCACCTCATGTAACACCTGGTACATAGGAAGTTACGAATACTATTCCGCTCTGTCTGGCCTATTGAAATAAAGATATATTAGACTTAGATAAATGGCTGACATTGTTCACTGTACCTTATCGAATTGTTGGAATAGTCGTTGTATTTGAGGCTAATTGTACCGTCAAACGGACTACGCGCGTCTCATTAACCGCGCGGCTTAGCTGATTATCCCGGCATGTGGCATCCAATTGGTTCGGCGATTTGTTACAGACCATCCAGAGTACCGATGATTGGATGACGATTTAAATGATTAAAGCATAATGCAAATCGATAGTAATTGAACAAGTATATTGTCGGCTTTTTCATCTATTTCTTTGTGATACCAGGTCGACATAAAATGCATACAGACCGCATGATATTAAGGGCCACTCCAGCTTATACATGCTTGTAATATCACAAGGATATCACTAGCGAGTTGCTAGCCTCGTTTGTGACTTGAAGATATTATATCACATTACCCAAGAATTTCACTGTCTCTCTCATCGTGCAAACCGAAACGCAGTAATGCAAATACTGAAGTGAAGTGAGAGTGAAGTAGCAATGTAAACAACCTTTATATAAGATCTACCTCAGACATCTAATCTTGAGAATATTGTTTAATAAATGTCGACAATGTGGGACGGGTCCGATGGCGTATTTGGTTCTGTGTCTATTTTATATGCAAAGTTCATGGGTTTAATCGTCACACGTAGATGAACTTCGTATTAGGTGTCAGATACCAACCAAAAATTATTGGCCGATGCTGTGTAGTCTTAAGACTCATTCGGTTCAGACTAGTTTTGGGGTAGGTCATTTTATGCTTCTTCTTATAATTTTAATAGGTTTATTGGAAAATTCGATAGTATCCCTATTTTATGCGCCAAGGGTCGAGAGTTTGATCTTCAACAGTCGGGTGGGTTCGGGTCTGACATTTTTATGTGTTTTTGTATCAAATATAAATTATATTTGTGATTCCTCTATTGTAACGAAAGTGCTTGAAGATACTTATTCTGGAGTGAGGTTAACGCCAGACAACAGAGGAATTACAAATATGCTACTAGAATACATATATATTTCACACCCCCACACAAAACAAACAAAATATCATCATATAAATATTTGCTCTGGGTGGGCATCGAATCCATGACCCTTGGCACACAAGATAGGATCACTACCATCTGCGCCATCGGGCCCAGAACTTCTTAAACAAACCGTTATTTCTCGTAAAAAGTAAATTACATTATATGGTTATATTGGTTATCCCTGAGAGATTAACATAAAGACCTTTCTCTTAAATCACTTTATCTATTAAAAATACCGCATCAAAATCTGTTGCGTAGTTTTAAAGTACTAAGCCCATATACGGACAGACAGCGGAAAGCGACGTTGTATTCCACTTTGTAGTAAAGTATCTTTTTCTGCACTCTTGTATTTCTATTAAACGTCAGGTATCCGGCAAATGATTACCGATACTGACATTTGTTGAACGGTAATTGGGGCGCACAGGCGGAGCTTCCGTGTCGGGTGACCGTCGGCACGCGGGAAGCCTCACCCGTTTGACTATGTCATAACTCCTCTAGTAGCGGCCCTTTGAAATTTTACTTTAAACCGATTGTTTTTTTATAAATTTCCGTTTCGGAAATTTGATCACGATAATTGACGAGAATCGTTAAGGTCGATATAGTCTATTGGTATAATATGTATATTGGTTGGAATTTTTTTCTGTATTTACCGGAAAGTTTATTTCTTACAGAATTCATATTATTAATATTAATATATATATATGTGAAATCTGTTCTTTCTCTTTTTATGTTTAAGAGAATGGTGAGAGGAGTATTTTCAGTCACTTTATTGATTCTGTCTTCTGTCACTTTCCTTGTTATGTAACTATATCTTTTATATGTATATGTTTATATGTATGTATGTTTGTTTGTTGTACTAAATTTACCTCTAATTTCCACTAACTTTAACATTATATCTATCCAAAGTTGCCAGTAAGAAATTGCATTTAGCGATAGGGCTGCCTCTTGTACCTACTATTCCAAATTATATTTATTAATGTCATGTGTCTATGAACTCTTGTCATTCCGGAAATAAGTGTACTCATTTGTCTCTCTGATAGCTAAACTATGCAAATGACGATTCTTTAGAGAAAATTAAAAATAATTTATGTGTAATTACAGACTCTTAATAATCTCTGCACCAAATTTAATCAATATCTATTAAGTCGTTCAGGTATTAAAGTTCAGGTATTAAAGTATAAAAATAATCCAAACTTATATATATTAATAGGATATATAAATAATCAGCTTACTCGTCAGACATTGTCTTGCCATAACTACACTTAAATTTTTATTATAAAAAATATTGTGACAATAAACTGCGATACAAACTATCCTATCTCTCAAGTTGTATCAACCTTTAAGTAAGCAATAATATATTATAATTAGTTAAGTATTTAAAATACTGAACTGATTTTCCCAACTTAATACCGTGATTCAAAATTTCTATTTATAAGGATTAGTACCATATAATAATCAATGTTATACATATATAGCTAAGAAGTGGATAATATGTAGATATTAGTTTAGCTTAAATACAATAAAAGAGAAAACAATGTATAAATACCTACTAAATAAAATAGAAAGAAAAGACCAAGAAAGACTTCAATAGATAGCGATAGCATTAGGGTTTGATTCCGTTACGGTAGTTGTCTGGATTTAAGATATTTAAAGAAAGTTGAAACAAGCTGTTATAGGACAAACGAAGTTTTAATACGGACAATTAACTGATATGTATTTTAATTTCGAAATAATGTTTCTTTAAACCTTGCATTAGGTCCAACATGCTCTTGCAGCGTTCACCCAAGCTTTTGTATGAAAAACGTAGTAAAACTAACTATTGATATTTTAATTTCGGAATAATGTTTCTTAAAACCTTGTGAAGGTCCGATATTAAAAAAATACTGGGAGTATTCCATAGCGTCTAAGAAACTCTTGTACGAGGCTTGACTCAGACATCCGCCATATCAAAAAGCAGCAATATAACGTACTCGTAGATGCATTCGTACTTTTGAAAATAAAATCATAAATAACTTTTATAAGCACGTAGATTACAATGAGACGTTGGATAGTTTTACAAAACTTGTTTAAGTTTTGAATTCTTAATTTGATTGCTTAATTTATGAATTTATAACAGAACTAATGGCTTAAAACGCGGTCTATTTTTTATGTTTGTTCTACGTTTCAGTAACCTTACGGCAACCGTTCCTAAACAAATAATAATAAATTTACACAACATCGCATATATTGATCTAAATCTGAGATAAGTCGCTTAGAGTACTTGTGTTACGAACGTTAAACAACAGTGAAATTACAAATATAATACTTTAATACATATATTTAACAACCTGACACAGAACTAACACAAATACCGTCATATTTATATTTTCCTGAATGGGGATCGAACCCACGACATTTAGCCTACAAGATGCGCCTTTATTGCGCAATTTGTAGGTCCTAACCTTTAGCCTAGACTTCATTTTATATCGCGTTCGACATAAATTTTTAGAAATCTAACGTTACCTTTTTAGGATTCTAGTTTTCTACATGACAAATTTCTTGTAGATCTAAAATGGTATTAAATAGCTAAAGTAAATATAGACACTTATCGTAAACATTAAAATGTTATGTATAAATTAAGTGGTAACAGCTATATAAATTTAAACAACAAAAAAATTACAAATCAAACTTTCAGAAACAGATATATATTTTTATACAACTAAATCGACCATGCCTATACATAAACATACACAAATACGCACACACATTCACGCATATAAGTCGGTCTATATCTTGTTTGCTTATCGTATATAGTAAATACACACACTAATACTTACACTATTCTTATCTTACCTTACCTTCTAAGTAATTGCATACATAGGTCTTTTTTTATTTTTTTTTACATTACTGCACAACAGTATTACACGGGTATTGGCATATGTAACTCCTAAATGTAATATTAGTGTAAATAGTTAAGTTGGTACTGTGTAATATAGTTAAGTTATAAATAGTTAAGTGGTACACTGATTTATATGATATTAGTCGAAAGTTTTAGATTAAGTAAGTATTGTAAACTTGTCTATGGTTACAATAAATTGAAATAATAATAAGCGTACGGTCCGCGTGATAGTAATCTTTACTTCAGCTTATAGGCGATTGTGTTATCATAAGGATTTAATTAGCGTAATGCCACATTGTTTCTTGTAGGTATTATGCCACTTTACGCAGTAATTTCAATGCCTATCGGAACACAGCAATACAAACACAGACCAACAAAAACCAACGCAGACGACCTTTGTATAAGATCTACCTCTAGTTATTATGCATAATTATAATAAACGTGACATCGACCCAGATTCATTTTTCGGGACGAAAAATCTCACGCAATATATTAATGGTTCACCGTTCAAAAAGCTCCGCTCTGTTTAAAACCCTCAATTTGTAATCAAGTGAGTCCCATCACGAGAGACAGGTGACATATGACAGATGGCCGTAACAAGATGATAGCTGGCGAATAAAAAGGGTGCGTGTGTGTGAATATTAATGGATGCAGATGAAGCGGAACAGGTTGGTAGGTAGGCCTTTGAAGTGGTTTTTTTGAATAAGTGTGTTTGGTGGGTATCTGTATCCGATCTCTTTGGGTGGTAATAATTTGCGTGGTACTTTGGAAAAGGTTTCTTTGAAAGTAAAGTTCAAAGAGTTCTTGTTTACAATTGTGTTTTATTGCTAATCGAATGGAGAATATTGTAATGAGTTAAACGAATTTGTTTCGAAGCGTAGGAAGTAATTTTTCACTGTTGAGATTAGGTACTAATATAATAAGCTATTAGACGGGCCCAAGGCGAAGATGGTAGAAATTCTTATTCTGGCACAAAAAATATTGCGAATATTTGTTTCTTTCTTTTTTTCAGAGTGTTTATATGTATTTTATCGTTATTTTTTGATTCCTATGTTGCCTAATGTCCAGATTTGCATGTCACAATTGATTTTTGCTACATATTTTGCAGTCAAGTAAATGACGCTGCAGCCCATCCTCGCTCTTTGCATTTGAGCTACACTGTTTTGTGTACCTCACGGCTAACAGTTGGACAACAGCAATGAAATTATCTATCAACGAGTCACACGATGCCCCCTTTGTAGTATTTATCGGATCATCATTACGTTCACTAAACAATTTTTAAATTAGTTCCAACCAACAAACACAACGTCCTAAACATACTAATATGCATAAGAATTAAACAATCAACACCGCATTAACATCAAAATACATGGCAGGCAGATCCAGGGGCTTTGACAATGGCGGAAACTCTCCGATTGACGGCCAAACTCGGCAATCAGCTATTCAAAGTAAAATTATATACCAAGCAATTATTGGGACGGAACTGCTTCGGTTCAAACAAAGGATTAGGGACACAAAACGCTACTGGATGAGACATCTTGCTATTGCTTATACTACGATGAAAGGAGAAAGATTTTTCACGTTTTTAAATTATTTTGAAAGTGGAAAAGCCAATAAAATGTCAGTCAGATTTTTTTTTATTAGACTAAGTCGATAAACGATCATACGGTCCGCGTAGTCACATCACAAAAATATCACTAGCGCATTGCCAACCTTGTGACTTGAAGATATTGTGTCACATTACCCAGTAATTTCACTGTGTACACTGATGTTTGGCGGCTGAAATAGGTGAGTAAGGTTCCAATGCAGATGGCGCTTGTACGTGGTATTTATTGATTCCCAAAGGATTCAAGAACGTGTTAATTTATGCGTTCAACCTCCGTGCTAAGTTTTCTTATTTGAGCAAATTCAAATCAGTACATGATATTAAACTATAAAACGCACGAATTTTCATCTTAATCATCTAATATTATTTAGTAAGAAGAACCAAGTCAGAAGAGCTAAAAATTAATAAGCACGTATGAAACGAATTATGCGACTAAAGGAAGCAGGAAAGAAATGGTAAAAGATCGTAGCAAGTGAAAATCCATAGTATTTGCCTACTCCAAAGGACACAGGCGTGATATATGTCATTATCATCATCATACCAGCCATTGGAAGTCCACAGCTAGACATAGGCCTCCCCAAGAAAGGGGGAATTTACGCATAATCGCCGCGCTGGACAAGCGAGTTGGCAATCGCAGAGCGACGCGACGGGGATGCTGCTACCCATCCCGCCATGTGCATTTGAACTATTCTGGATAAATATACCGCCATCTGTCGGTATCTGTATGCCGGTACCTTAGTCGCCTATTACGACACCTGGTACAGGGGGAGGTACGATTCTACTCTGTATACTCTGCTATTAATGTATGTATGTGTATGTATTTAAGTATTTTGAATTGATGTCGCAACATTACGACCTTCTTATATTTAGATGTGTTCAAATTATATATGTTTGAGCAATGTATTGACTTCAATAAGAAGTTATCTCTTCTAGCGGATCTTCACACGAAGGGCCCAAAGCACGGGCGGGTGGGTGGTTAGATCCGAGACACCCTGCATTTCTCCCTTTAACCACCCAGTACAGTTCAATCGCTTGATTAATACAAAGTCGCCATTATTGTAATTGAGGTATCCGAGTTGGAGATTTGTTTTAATTGATAATTTAGACTGGTCCTTTGAACGCTTGTTTCATAGTTTTAGCGTTTATACGTTCCGTTTTGTTGGCTATTTTGAAATATTAACGATGGTGGTTGAATATCATTTGATTGTGTGTCATTTGATAGTAACTCATGTTAAGAATTAGAAATTTGAAAAATAGAATTTGAAAAAACAGATCAATGAAATAGAATTTTTACTAAAATTTTTACAATCGTTTTAGTTTTAAATGACGAATGTGCGAAGGAATTTTCACACAGACCGCGGTTGGCATTCATGCCATTCAACTGTTTTTAGTTACACTTGTGAGTGGACGTCTTGCACTGCGCATTCTGGTGCGTGGTCTCTATTGAAGAAGTGCCATGCCGTTGCCATTTCAACGTGTTGGCATTTGCAGAGTGCAGCTTTCACGACGGGGATGCTATTGCCCATCTTCACCCTATGCATTTGAGCTATACTGTGTTTCGGATGAATATACCGCCATCTATCGGTTCTTATACCCTAGTCGCCTCTAAAAACACCTGGTACTGAGGGAGGTACTATTTTAGTCTGCCGGTACCTCACCGCATATATTTAGCCTGCCCAGCGTGGCAATCATGGGCAATAATTACCCTATCTTGGGGAGGCTTATACTCAACAGTGGACTTTTTATGACTGATATGATGATGATAAAAATAAAATGATAAATAATCATTCCTTCTCCATTTGATTAAAAGAAAATCTCCGAGCTTAGACTTATAATCCATAGTAAAATATGTAGCAGTGCCATAAGTCTGTTACACTGTAATTTTATTCTGTGAACACAAACTGCAAACTACGAGTATTTCAAAGGATGCTCCCGAAAATCCACATATCAATTGTTCCAGCCGAATCGTACGCCAAACTCGTCGACCGAAAGCCCGGAGACCGGTTTTGAAAACACTACTCCGATAATTACACAAGTTTATTTGTAAAGGCCGTCTCAGCCGTAGCTCGTAGGGGGCGCGTGCTCATAGACAAAACAGAACTTTGAAAAAAAGGACCTTAACGATGGGGGCGAATCCTTTTCATCCTTCGGCTGAAGGGCTGACTAGTAAATGTTTGGGGCAGTATTCCTTCTTTAGTAAATTAAATTTGAATGACTGTTTTATTGGAGGTATGAATGTTTCATGTTATTATTTTTGATACTATAGCAAAATATAAATCAACATATACAAATAAAAATTTTAATAACTACTATAACTGAATTTGCATTGAATTATTATTAGAGAAAAACATTTTAATTTAATATTTTTATTTTAGCATTTGTAAATTTATTTTTATGAACTCGTTACTTATAATTATTTAGGTATACTTGTTTATGAGACGCTCACGCACAACCGCGGAATCACAGATATAATACTTAAAGACATTTTTCACACCCAGACCTAGAACGAATAGAAATATTTAACATTTTTAACATCCAGGGCAAATATTTATATGATGATATTTGTGTTTGTTCTATGTCTGGGTGTTAAATATATGTTTTTAAGTAATATATTTGTGATTCCTCTTTTGTTTGCTGCGTCAGTAACCCAAGTGCTTTAAAAGACATTGTATGACATTTTTTGAGAATTTATTTTTAAGTTTGGAAGTAAAAAAGCTATGGCACCATTCGTTGGAAGCTTCTCTTTGCACCGTTTAGCACCGTTTTGAATCGATTTGGGTTAGTAATTAGTAATAATATTAAAAATGCAAAAATAAGTTTGTTTATTGCCTCTTTACGCTATATCAAGTCATCTAAACTTCTTGAAATTTTGTAAATTTTAGTACTATATAAAATCATTAGATGAACGCTGAACGATTTTAAAACGCGCCATCGGGTAAAAACTAATTAGATTCGATTATAATCTAATCAAAATAATTATGCTAAATCTATTAAAATTTTTCGATCTTGAAGTGTTGAAGTGAGTTTGTTTGTTTTAACGCTTTATTTACCGATCTCCATAAAATTTCAGTAGAAAGAATATTATTATACCTTTTAATCCCTTAAAGAGTACCAATGAGTTGTTAATGTAAGCGAAGCCGTGGATAAGCGCTAGTTCGATATAAATTTGTTTACATTTTGTTACTTGAGGTAGAATGTCATCATTGCTCATTAAACACATTCATGCTTAATTGCATTGTTTCTGTGAATCAATGTAACAGCAACAACAATATTTATTACGACCACAATAACTAACAAACGAAATTTATACTCAGCTCTCGTTTTAGTTTGACACACATTAAACGTAAAGTTAGCATTCTGCTCAAGTTTTTCTCGTAACAGAGGGGCGGAGGGATACCACCACAGGAAATGAAGACCACAACTCGGCTCCAATTTGCCGCGGCTTCAAGTTTCGTCCGAGGAAATTAACTGGCTCCACTTTTGGGATCTTCACTTTTATGTCGTTCGGTGATGTGATTTTTTTTCATCTAAGTTTGTAACAAAGGGTAGTTTTTTATCTAATACTCTTTGTTACGTTCACTTCGTTGATTGGAAAATACTTTCTCAGTAGTAGTGGTTATGAGTTTATAAATTTCCTGTCTATGGAATAATTTCTAAGGTTTTCTCATAAATATAAATAATAATATTGGTTACTACAATATATTTGATCATATTTTTAGTTTAATTATATACTCGTATTTTATTTGAGCTATCTATAGTTTATAGTTAGTAACAATTTCCTTTGGAACTCTGCCTCAAAGGTATTTCTCTACGAAACAACGTATTTTGTTGTAACCAATTTATCAAATTGTATATTGAAAGGCATTTTTAGCTAATAACGAGATTATGTAAAAAGCTGTAGGTTCACCATATTATGGTATCCCCTAGAGAGGAAATATTAACATGTCAATAAAAAATAATGAAAAGAATTAGCCCGAGAATACAGCCTTAAGGAACTCCACAAAACATACTCAAAGTCGTCTCAAAGAAAAGTTTAATATCAATTTCTATTAATTGTTATGGTATTCAATTTCAAATCATAAAGTGTTACAAACCGTTTGCGTCACGAACTTCAGGCCGCGTTAATAAAAAAAATACAACATGTATTGCTGCAATTTATTAAAAAAGCAGGCATTTATCTAGCTCTCGAACGAATGTGTAAACCAGTGGACCATACATCCACCATATGGTATCAGGATTGCCCTTTAGCCACGTGCTCCGTTTTTACGGCCATATGCAAATGAGGACAAAAAAGGTAAAACATAACGCGCGTGCAGTGTGTACTTTGCGTGCACTCAAGTGTAGAACCGCTTTTTAAATGGCCCTACAGTTTAGCGCTGGCGTTTTTGCTTTTTGCTTCGTTATAAGTTCATTACTATTATGAACATTCCAAGGAATTAGTATATTCTATGTTCATATTAAAAGAGATGAAAGAGTGCATTTGCACGGAATCTGGATATGGACATCACTTTGTTTATGTTCGTAAGCCACGCCTGTCCCATCAGGGTAGACAAAGACTATAGATGTCCACTTGCTACAATATTGGCTTACCTGTCTCACTTCCTTTACTCGCATTAGTCCTTTCATACACGCTCATTTATTCCTAGTACTTCTGATCTGGCCCTTTTTAATACGTCTTCTACCTGGTTAAGGTATGTTCGCATCGGTCGTCCTATACCAACTCTTCCATTCATCTGGGTATCACTTACCAATTACTGGGTAATGGGACATAACATCTTTTTGTCACAAGGTTGGTAACGCGCTAGTGATATCCTCGTGATATAACGAGCGTCTATAGGCTGCGGTGACGCTTTGAGAGGAAGTAATAAAAAGAAACAAAAAACTAACGGCAGTAGTAAATATGAAACCGATTGATGGAGACTAGAAATGACAGGAAAAAGCTTGCATTAATTATTATGATCTCGTTTAAATTATGAAGCATAATGTTCATGTCAAATTAATCAAGTACCTACCTGTTATTTATAAAAAATACTGTAAATTTTGTTTAAAAAGCATATGTCTCCTTTTATATGATATGAAATTTTTTGCCCGATGTTCTCACTTCTTTCTGTCGCTGAAAAGTGTACTAATCCTAAGTTTCTGTTTGAGAAGAAAAAAAGGTGGTGAATAAGGTTAAAGTAACATTTTTGTAACAAGCGTTTTGAGATCCAGCTCGTCTTATTTATTTTTTTTTATTTGACGGAAAACCAACATTCGCATATAATAAAACAGCGTAAGGCACTTAAGCGAATTGCACGCATTCAGTAAATGAAAGATTGGAGAAGAATAATCTCTCAAGCGGTTTAATCATTCATTATTTTTATATACGCTCGTCACTCGCCGCCATAAAATAATCGTGCGCCATCGATGCGAGTTGCTTAACAATATTAGTATAAAATAATATTAGTATGAATGAGGCCTTTTCGAGTTCTCAGTGCTTGTTAGCTTATTCAACCTCTGTAAGGTCAAGTGGCACGCTCTAATCAACATACAACAAAACACGCGTCGATTTGTCATGCAGATGCGCACGCGCCTGTAGTCACGGTCGGTGAGCGCAAGAGGGCGCCATTAATGGCACGTGGTAT
>JACJUM010002929.1:1915562-2041679 GCA_020976665.1 Heortia vitessoides
TAATGATCGGCAAATATCAACGGAACCCAATTTAGCGGATTCTCTGATGTTGATTGTCACGATTCACGCGGCGCCAAGCATCCATTGAGTGAACAGCTAAGTTTGGCAGGTGAGCGGAGCTGGACTAAGGCTGGGTTTACAACAGGATCCAATTCTGTATACCCTTATAAGGTGGCTTTTAAACCGCTTCATCGTGTAGACTTAGATCGACAACACCTCAAGCGCCGAACTTACATCGTAATAAGTATCTTAAATCACTTTTTGTTGAATATAAGATATCGGAACTATTAAGAATACAATCATTATTATCATTATCATAATAGCCATTTAAAGTCCCTGATGGTTATAGACCTCTCCAAGAAAGGGGGAATTTCGCCCATAATTGCCGCGCCGGTCGTGTTGGCAACCGCAGAGCGCAGCTATCGCGACGGGGATGCTGCTGCCCATTCCCGCCCTGTCCATCTGAACTACACCGTTTCGGATAGATATACCCCTATCTGTCGGTCCTGGTACCTCTGTAGCCTCTTACGACATCTGGTACAGGGGGAGGAATTATTTTACTTTGCCGGTACCACACAAATACAATAAGTTATTATTTTTTAACACATAGTCACAGAACAAAATATTGATTAAATAAATGTTTATCCGGGAAGGGGATTAAACTCACGACCTCTGCCACATAAGATGCAGACTCTGCGCCATCGGTCACGCGAAGTTATATAACTTTCTTTCAAAACCAGTTTACAGCATATACTTGGGTTCAACAGTACAAAGATAAAACCAGCAGAGACATTTTAGAATAAAACCTAATAATATTTTAATTTATTCTATCCGTAAATAGAAGATCCTGAATTAAGGCTTTAAATGTTGTTTTATAATGTCTTTACACTCCTATGTTTAATAATTTTACTGGGAAAATGAAATAAAGACGCCATTGTGTTTCTCTAAAAATACAAAAGGTTTTATTAGACATCAATGTTTTTATATTGCACTGTCTACGCTTAGCCTATCACATAAAATATAACCGTAAATGATTCTCACCTGAAAATACAAATTAAACAACATTGAAAGCCTTTACTTCAGGATCTTCTGTTCACGGATAGAATTATTAGGTTTTATTTCTCTTAACGCAAACTAAACGTCTAACAAAATACGCAAATGACACACGTCACAAATGTCACTCTCGTAGCTGTCGTGGTCATGTCTTTGGTAGACTCTGCGATTAACGCGGCAAAATTTAAATAGAAGGAACATGACTACATTGAAGATAGGAGGGTAGTGATTACCTTTACATATATATTACTAGTATGATTTTTTTTATATAAAAGTAATTTGTGCGACGCTACCACATTGGCATCATTCTAATGAGCTATATATTCATACTAATATTATAAATGGGAAGTATATGTATATGCCTGTCTGTCGTTGACGTGATTGTTAAGTGGAGATAGTTGAAAGGATGGATATATATGCTATTTTTTATCTCTTTCTTACTATTTATGACTCGCAAAAAAATCTGACTCCAACCCCTTTGATTATGAGCGTACATAAATACAAATCTTGTTTGTATCTTTCCATTTTAAATGGCGATCTATTTGAAAATATGATGTGCTTCTAATTCATAGGCCTCCTTTAAAAAGGGGGAATTTGCCCACAATTGCCGCGTTGTGCAGCATGGTGGCAATTGCAAAGTGTAGCTTCGCGACGGGAATGCTGCTGCGCATTCCCACCCTGTTGCATTCAAGCTAAATTGTATCGGATAAACTACCATCTGTCGGTTTTGGCATCTCTCTCATGATACCTGATACAGAGAGAGATAATATTTAACTCTGCTGGTAGTTGTTTTTTTATTATGTCGTTACCAATTAAAAATTCAAATTATTTTTCTGTTTTATATTAGTTATGATTAAACCCGTTTTAATTGGTATAATTATTGTGTTATTTAATCTGACTTGACGATATCTCAAGTGTGCTGTTATTTACCAATAATAAATAGGCAACTGCTCAAACAAATGACGGCCAAGCCAAGCATAGTACAATCCAATTAAAAAGTTCCATCCGATAAAATTTATTCATACAGCCTCACTTTTAATTCAGCAGACATGCATATTGAATTTGTACACGTATGAACTCATTCAAAGTGAATCCATAATCGAGTTATAAATAAAGTTAAAATGAAGTCGCAAAACACTTTGCTTGATTTCAGCCTTGATTCTTTAAAATTCGATTTTAATAATAGTATGGTAATTCAAAAATAAATTGCATTTAGTAGTAAAATTAAATAATTACATATCATTTTTAATATATAAAGATAAGAAGGTATATACACCTTATTTACACATACACATAGACACATAGACATCGGCCTCTCTATATAATAATGAATTTTGCCTATGTATGCCGTGCTTGACAAGCCACATTATAGTATTTAAGATGCGCTGTTTCACCGCCATCTGCCAGTCCCCGTATCTTCGTTGCCTGTTAGGACACCTGGTACAGAGGGTTGGACGTTTGGAGTTTGGACAATTGGAGGAGAGGACTGTTCTACTCTGCCGGTGCCTGACGGCTAATATTATATATACATTTTATGTTGTCAAATCATTTGTCATTCCTGATGCACGAATCATTAATTTGTTAGTATTATATTTAGCTAGATAATATGGTCTACTATAAATCTAATGGTTGCTTTCGCAAGCTAATCAATACAGCAATGATATCTTGTCTCAACATTTTATAAACAATAAACGTTAACGTTTTGACGTTTATATTAAATTATTAAATACCAGCTGTGCTCGCGACTTCGTCCGCGTGCAGTAGATTCTTTGGGCACTATACCTTTTTACTTTAACTTATATAAACTTTAAATGTTGTATTTATTTATTTATATATACAAATCAATAGCCTAAATAATAAGTATTAACCTTCTAGCTCTAACAATAGCGATACTTCCATAAAACTTTTCTTCCCTCATTCGACCACTTACAACTCTTATGTCGAATGAAAAAGTAGACTATGTCCTTTCTTAGGTTGTAGACTATCTGTGTAGCTAATTTAATTTAAATCCGTTCAGTAGTTTAGGCGTGATTGCGTAACCAACGGACAGACAGAGTTACTTTCGGATTTATTATATTGCTACTATGTGTTATTAAACGTTTCGGTATTTTCTACCGTTTTCAAATGTTTAACAAGTAATAAAAACCTTCGTTACCAAAACGACAAAGGAAAAATGTAAAATATAAATAATCCGCGTATTAAAGCCGTTAAATATAAATTTTATTACAATGCACAAACGTGTTTCGGCTCGCGCAATAAAACCAAATGGGAATGTTTCTTTTCCAACGTATGCCCTAGCCTTATACCTGGCATAATTACACATGTATGCACACGGCGCGCAGGTATGGGTTGGGAATGCTTCACGGATACGATCGACTATACCAATGGATTCAGGTCACTGATTGGATAATACGATGCCTCTTTATGATTGTGCTTATTACTTCTTCTGAATCAGCATGTGTGATCGAAAATATCCTTTCAAATGGAGATAATATTGAGACAGTGAAGTATAAATGCAGAGTAAGCCGTGTTGGGCGTTCCAATTATGACGTTATAATATTTTGAATGACTATTTGTGATGCTCGCGTTTGGTATCTGCTGATGCTCTTATCGACTTTATTATACCAGCCATTGGAAGCGCACTGCTAGATAGTCCAAGTAAGAGGTTTCTTTCCGCTGGACAATCGTGTTGCCATCACAGAGCGGCGGGTATACTGCTACCTTTTTCTGCCTTGTGCATTTGTGCTACACTGCTTCGGACGGATATACCGCCATCTGTCGGTTCCGGTACCTCATTCGCCTCATATAGAGAGGTACTATTCTTCTTCTCTTTTTCGACTCATCTTAGTTTATGCAAAAATATTTTTTTTATTCCGTAGCATCTGTAATTGTGTCTTTTTGATAGTGAGGACTGTTTTGATTGCGCATGTAGGAGTATGCACTTGGCAACAGTAAATATTTTACTATATCTTTATTTATGAAAATAAATTATTTATTAATGTTTGCTTACTGTGTACAGCTCGATTCACTTTAAGAGATAATGCAGTTTATATTATAGTTTAGTCATTCCTACAATTACGTGAAACGCTGTGAAAACGACTTGATCTAAGTATTTAATCGTTTTTTAATAATAGTTGCCTTACTTTTAAGAGGGAAATTCCAAAAATTTTAACGGCTTTACATAAAATACCATTAATCGACTAAAGAGGAGAAAAATAACTCATCGTATAAATGTATTTTTGATTGTATTCTTTAGCACTATTTAATTTAATTTTATATTTCTAAATTTTTTTAAACATATAAAGAAATAAAATGAGATTATTGAAACATGCCGTGTACACATCTCCCAGGTTAAGGTCTAGTGAATATTAATTTTTAACGTTCTTATGTATAACAGTAATCTATATCTATTGTCTATATAATATTTCAATTCATAGGTGCAATATTTTATCATAATAAACATAAGTACATGGGAGACACAACAACGTCTGTCTGGTTATCCATCCATATGCTGTTTCATTGGAACATTTGACACAATTAGGCCATTTAGAGAAATAAATAAATTAATTACAATTTTTGAAGACTCATCATCTTGTCGAGGCTTTTTATGTTTATTTTACATTATGATCAGATTAATTGAGACGCCTAAAACAGATTTGAATTTGATTAGGCGTCACCAGCTCACAGTTGTCATAGTATGAAAAAAAAATATATGATGGAAATTATATTTTTAGACGTCTTTGTATCTTATTCAAAGTTCCGTTTGCCTCATGAATTGGATTCTGGCAGAGTATAATAGTACATACCTGTGTACCAGGAGTCGTAAGAAGCTTAAAGTATACAGACCCTGACAGGTGGCGGTATATATTTTTTTTATTTATTTAACTTTATTGCACAAAATGTTATAAAATGTACAAATGGCGGACTTAATCTCCCAGTGAACCATTACACAAAACAGAAATATATATATATATTGTGGTGCAGGCAATATATATACAAAATATAACGCATTGTATAAATAAACGCAATAAATGAATTATATATAATTAGAGAAGCAGCATCAGTAAAAAGTACGGAGACAGCGTTTCAGGATAAATTTGTTTGGGGATTGCTTAATATTCAACGGAAGCTCGTTCGATATTGTGTAGTTCAAATGCTCAGGGTGGAGATGGGCAGCAGCAACCTTGTGAATATTCTCTAGTATTGCTACTACGCTTGTTTAAATTTAAATACTCAACAAAATCTAAACACTTCTGTGCCTTCTATTCTCTTTTGCTTTAAAACTAACAATAAAAGTAGTTCATGAAATTTTTTCGTCCCTTTCTTATTCGTTCAGTAGTGCTTAGATTTATTAGTACTAGAAAATACCAACTAGTCTCAAGAAGAAAGAGCATGAGTTTTCACTTATTTAAAAAAAAATGGTCACGTACCACAAATAGCATTGTAAACGCAAAAATAAAAACACAAAATATTTCATGTCTAGTTTACCACTTGACATTGTGGAAAACACATTCGCCTGTCAGTAATGAAAAAAGGAAAGGGTAAAATGGAATAGCCTAATCGTTATCTTTATATAAATAAAGACCTTATCACTAAATAGAATCCAAACAAACATTGCACATTAGGAGCGTACCATACGGGTGTAGCGGGCCGCGTCGACAACCGATCCGATACGACCGATCGAGGACTTTTAAGTAACAACTGGGAGGAACTTTCCAATGGAGCCGACACACATATATACCACTTGAATTTTATTTAAAGTGGACTGACTGGAGTAAGATTATTAGTGTAATTTCAGTATAGGTAATAAATTTATTTTAAGTAATCAGGTTACTGAAAATGAAATGTTTCATGATATTTGCGTCTGCAAAATATTGCTGTTGTACTTGTTCAAATATAAAATAGGAAGACAAAAATACTACAGATTTAATTAACGGCAAAAGAACTAACACGAATTCGTTTATTATAGTCGTTATGTATAAAATGTTTATCTTCAAAATAGTTTCGAATTTTATGGCGATTGCATGACGTCATCAGATAATTAAACAGCTAAAATATCTGCATATTTAAAAAATCATAAATTAAAATCACACATCTAATAGGTTTACCTGACACCGAGATAAGTCGCTTAAAGCATAGAACAGAGAAATAATAATTAAATACATATTAAATATAGACACAAAACAAATATTAATATAAATCACATAAATATTTATCCCTGACAGGGATCGAACACACAACCCTTGGAGCTTAAGATTTACCATCTGCGCCATCACGCCCATTCGATCCTTGTTCTTATAACTATGATAAAGTATGCTTTAGGTATAGATTGGGCAATATTTTAAATATTTTGAAGAACACACCAAATATTTTTATAACAAGTTTTGGCATTTTTTACCGCAATATTAGATCGGCCCCATCATTATGCAAAATTTTCGATCACGACACCATAAGTTAAATATTTTAAGTGATTGCTCTTTGCAAATTTTATTAATAAAAATAAACGTGTGTCGTCACACGTGGCAAATCGCCTCATCGTGAGTTCACCCATGTCAGCGCGGCGCAATCGCACGGACATCGAACCTTGAACCTTCCACTAAGGAAGCAATTGCAATTCTCATAGTTTTCTATTTTCAGAGTCCTTTCACATAGCTCGTGGTGGTCTTATGTATCTTAAGTGTTGGAGTTTTATGTTTATATTGCATAGTGGCGTCGATTTCAACTAAAAAATAAGTATATTCACAAAACATTTTATACATTGTCCTGACATCAGATATCAGGGCAATCACAAATAAAATACATAAATACATATTAACAACCAGACACAGAATAAACATAAATATTTTCCTTTTTTATGAATCGAACCTACGTACCTTGTCGCACAGGACGGCATCGTTACCATCTGAGCCATTATTCAAAAATGTTCATAAAATAAATTACACTAACGTTTGTCGTGATTGGAAATGAACTCACGGCGTTAGGGACACTACAGAATGACACATCAAAACTAGGCCGTGGGCAGGTGGCATAGCTTCTCCCACTGTACCAGGTATCGTAAGAGAAGATGAAGGTACCAGAACTGACAGATGGCAATATATCTATCCGAAACAATGTAGTTGAAATTCAAAGGGCTCCACCCTGTGATTTTGAACTATGAGCAGCAGTAACCTTGATGCGTAAGTTTCGTTCCGTTTGCCAACACGCTTGTCCAGCGCGGTAATGGTCAGAATTCTCTCTATTTCCAACAGTAGACTTCCAATGGCTGACATGATAATGATGTCGATTAAATTAACTTTTCAATCTCACCAATTTATATCGATATAGTCTAAAAAATTAACGGATAAGCCGGGAGGGGGGGAAGAGGAGGGCATGGGCTGGGGGGGGTGTTTATGTGAACTTACCTACTAATTAATAGAAACCTTTCGCCGCCCCAAGTAACACCCCGACGTATTAATGTTGCCGATCCCACATAATGACCGCACAAGAGCCTACAAGAAAAATGTACAGAACCACCGGAATCATCGTGACCGGACGAAACTGCACTCTCATCGGGCGATGCCGATAATATCCATTAGTGTGCGTAGGGTTGTCGCGTGCGACGATAATATAATAATAAATGTTGACATTAACGACGTACGATATATGGAAGTTGGGTGAGACACCAACATAAGAAAGTAGGCGTGATCTGTGCTTATGCGCAATCAGGGCAAACGTTTATGTGGTGAATATTTTTATGTGCTCTGTGTTTGGGCGCTTAATTATGTTGCAACACAAGTGTTTTAACTTTTTTTGGAGATTGTCAATATATGAGATGTAGAGCGAAAAAATCGCAATAGCAAGTAATGGACAACAATAACAAAAATGTTGATACATTTTCTTTTACAATTTTTGTAAAAAAATACGATATTTCCAAAAGAGTTGATTTTCATAATCATTATCATCATCATATCGGAAGATTACTGCTGGACATAGGTCTCCCCACAAAAAAGGATTTTGCCCATAATTGCCGCGCTGGACAAGCGTCTTCAATCGCGGAGCTCGGCTTTCTACACTGTTTTGGATTTAAACTACACTGTTTCAGATGAATATACTGCAATCTGTCGGTTCTAGTACGCTAGTCGCCTTTTACAACACCTGGCACAAAGGGAGGTAGTGATCCTGTCTTTTCCTGTTGTGGGTTCGATTCCCACCCAGAGCAAATATTTATACGATGATATTTGTGTTTATTCTGTTTCTAGGTATTAAATATATTTATTCAAGTAGTATATTTGTGGTTCCTCTGTTGTCTGGCATTCGTAACACAAGTGCTTTAAGCGACTTATCACGGAGTCAGGTCAATGTATGAGAGTGTTGTGGGAATTCATTATTATTATTATTCTCTGCCGGTACTCCGCGGTATTCTTTTTTTATTACATTACTACTAAAATCTATGAAGAAAAGACAAATATTATATACCTACATCCATAACATGTTTTGGCAGCCCTACTTTACCCCAAGCGGTACGTCCGGGTAATGACGTAGAATACCTTAATAGTTAACATATTGTGGAGGTACCCGCATTTCTGATACTTATTGATTGCCTCTGATTGGCATTTGTTGCGCTATTCCCTGGATACGGGTTTTCCATTTTTATATATTAATTGTGCTCATTAAAGTCATATTAAAGGATATTGATATATTTTTATTGATATATTCCATCTTGACTATTTATACAGTATTGTCATTTAAATATATGTTTTTTTTTTTGGAATTTAGATTTGCCCAATTTCTCTAAAGTAATATAATCTTGTTATTATGCGAAAAAAATTATATTCTTCTCTTAACTTCGTTGAGCGTAATGATGGTGACAATAATTTTTGATATATAACGACTTAAGCGTTCTTAAGATAGTATAAAAATTACAAAATATTATCCTTAATGTCACTTCTATACCATGAATTATAAACTAGATCTGTAAATCTTATAGAAACTGGCGAGTAAGCCGTGAGGTTACAGCTAAGCAAAATAGTATCTCCCCTAGTACCAGATGTCATGAGGCGATTAAGAAACCAGAACCAACAGATAGCGCTATATCTATCCAAAACCCTGAAGCTAATATGCATAGGGCGGGAATGGGCAGCAGCACCCTTATTGAGAAAACTGCGCTCGGCCCAGCGGAGCCCAATGTCCGATCATTTGTTATATTCATTGATATTAAATTAAAATTTTGATCAGGATAATTTTATTTCGTCGGACGCGATTTTGCAGATGATAGTGATATTATGCGCCAAGGTTATATAATAAATATTTATATATATATTATTTTCCTTTTTATATGATGTTGTTTTCTTTTTTATACATTGACGTTCGTCTATACAGTCAATCTTAGTAACTTTTATCTATCCTTTTATAGAATATGTGTATCTTTATCTTTAAAATATCGGTTCAGTTCACCATGAAACAGTTCTTGCAGTCGATTGAAATTAAATCTCGGCTAGATTAGTTTTATAGTGTACAAAAAAGGATAATTCAAAGTTTTTCTAATAGTTCAATCTTTTTAGTGCTGTACATAAAAAAATACACTTTAATAGTCTGTTAAATGTCGAGCAATTGACAAAAGATATTTTTACAAAAATTAATAAATTATTTTTGAGTTTCTAGCATCCAATGACCACTTATTGATCAATCCTGACGTATAATCTTTTTTCCAGGGTAAAGCTAATCGTGACATATCGCTCGAGGAATTGAGGCAGCACATCTATCAGTACTACCTGCCGCTTGGCAGACAGTTCATGGTGCTATTCCCTGAAGGAGGCTTCTTGCACAAGAGGAGGGAAGTCAGTCAAAGGTAAAACTAGAACGACTCTACATACCTATATTTTTGAATTGACATTGTTTTAAAGTCATTCTTATTAAATTACCTATGCTTAACTTTAAAAAAAACCTTAAAAACCGTTAGTAGATTTCTTTATTAGTTGATAAGCTAAAGTTGATGTAAGGTAGTCTTTCTATATTTAAGTTTGTTCAAAATTACATAATAGTATTGAGTTAGGCCTCTTACAAAGGGCGTCTGCTTGAGACACCTTATTCTTACCTATTTCTACCGCTAAATAGTAGTGTTCACATTCTGATTTCGGTTTGAATGGTGAGAGAGGCAGTAAAATCACTGGGTTATGTGACATAATATCTTCAAGTCACAAGGTTGGCAACGCGCTAGTGATATTTTTGTGATGTGACGAGCGTCTATAGGCTACTATGGAGCTTTCTATTATCTTTGTATGCTTGTTTCTAATAAAAAAGTATTTTTTTAAATACAACAACGTTTTGATACCTTATGACAGCTTTAAAAGGCAGTTTATTTTCTTTTACATATTGTTTTTGACGTTTTGGTTACCTTAAGTAATTCGTAAAGGGGTTGCTACAACACAACTATAAGTAGTTAAATAAAAAAAATCATACAGAAATATTAAGTTGTAATCATAGTACAATGGCATAATGAATATTTTAGATAAGTATATTTTTAATTTTATTTATTTATTTATTCTATTTACAAAATAAAAATTACAAACCCCCATTGCAATGTGTTTGTTTTTACATTTGGTATGTTTACTAGCACTGAGGTTACGTTGGCAGCTGTAGAACAAATTTACTGTGTCATAGTTGTCAACACCTCATATCTGGATATAAACTTATAATGAACTTAGTAGTATGTTTAATAGTTATATATAATGTGAAAAAAAAACAAATATCGAATGTTGTAGGTGTGAAAAAAATTAAAATAAAAAGTCGAATTTAAAAAAAGTTTCATAAAAAATTTACTTTTTTTAAATTGAAAAGGCAAGAAGACTACTTTCATTAGATTTTCACATATATACCATTATTAAAACTGATTAGATAGTGACATAAATGAATATAGCAGTTACAATAAAACAGCAAAAAGATTGGCGGTCTATCATTTGAAGTCAGTAATCTAAAATCTTAAAAACCTCAACCCTTAAATCAGGTTCGCTGAGAAGAACAACCTGCCCAAACTAGAATACGTATCACTTCCTCGAGCTGGTGCTATGAAGGTCATCATGGAAGAGATAGGACCTAAGAAGCATCCAATTGCTGGATCATCGAAAGATGGTAATAAAGGTAAATACTTTTACTAGATTTGTTTTTACAGTCGATACAATTATTCTTGTATTTATATAAAATATTTATGAATAAAAACAATGACCATGTAATAAGCGTGAAACTTAAAATAACAATAACATACTCTGTATTGAACCTACACAGAAAATTACATAAAGAGAAATAAAACTTACAAATAATAATACAATTGGCGGCCTTATCGCACAGAGCGATCTCTTCCGGGCAACTTTTGGATGGACATTAACGAAGAAATTTTGTTTCAATTTCGTTTGTTATTAATGTTGCAAATCTGATAAAATAAAATAAAATTTTAAGAAATATCAATTGATTTGTTACTTTGATTGATCAACCTTTTTTGATATGTTACCTTATTTTGATGTATTATTCATATATTTCAAATATATTATAGGCTAGGTATTATTTATTTTATGTAGTGACAAACCATGGGGTACCGGCATAGTAGAATTCCTATGTTTTGTACCACGACATCTGGTAAGGCAACGCAGCTTAAATACTACTAGGTGAGAATTGGCAGCAGCATCCTAGTCACAAAATTGCGTTCTGCGATTACCCAGTATCCAGTAAAAGTGGCCTTAGTATGACTGATATGACGATAATGGATGATTGATACAGTCTAGATAAAAACTGCAATAACTCAATACTGCAGTTTTCAATAGAATGTAAAATGTCGTAAATAAATCGCAATGTTTCTACAAATTATTATTCTAAGTTGATACAGTTTTGCCTAGTATAGAGAAGAGATACATTCGGTTAAAATGCTAGAAATTGATTATACTATCTAACAGTTCTTAAAATTTAACATTAGTGTAATGTAACTTTGCTTACTTTTTCTTACTATTATTTCACTTTCATAGACGGCAACTTTAACCAGAGCAGTAAGAAGATTATCGACTACAAAATTGGTGACACCGTCGAGTGGATCTTGGATGTCACCATCGCCTATCCAGACAGGATTCCGTTGCATCTCCAGGATGTAGTTTGTGCCATTAGAAAGCCATGCGTCACGCATTTGTATTACAGACTTTACCCTAGCGGCGAGGTTAGTATTTTTTTTTATAATTATTTATACAGCTTAATAGACAATTTGCATTTTTTTCAGCTAAATAAACAAATATAAATAATTTACAATATCCATAGCTTCCCTTATATCTTTAATTTAATTGCTAGTTCTTGTATAATTCGAGTATGCCATAGTGAGCCGTGAGGCGGAGTAGATTAGTACCTCCCCTCATTCCAGGTGTCGTAAAATGCGACTTAGGTACCAGAATCGACAGATGGCGGTATATCCATCCGAAACAATGCATAGGGCGAGGATGGGCAGCAGCATCTCCGTCGCACTGCGCACTGCAATTGCTTAACTGCTTGCTCAGCGCGGCACGTGGGCATAATTTTCGCTCTCTTGTCGAGGCCTATGTCTAGCAGTGGACTTGGCTGGTATGATGATGATAATGATGGCATAGTATACCGGAATGGAGTAGAATAGTATATTACAAGTTACTAGTTGTCGTAAGAAACGACTTAGGTACTGGAACCGATAGATGGCGGTATATCTATCCAAAACAGCGTAGCTCATATAGAACATGGAAGGAATGGGCGTCAGCATTCTGTTGTAACGTTGTTCTGCGATTGCTTGTACGCCCACTCAAGGCGGCAATTATAGGCAGTATTCCGCCTTTCTTGTAGAGGCTATGTCCTTCCAACGTTTGTTATAATGATGGTGATATAAATTTTGACGTACATTATAATTTAACAACGCCCAAAAATTAATCTCTGTAATAATATTTTATACGATAAATAAATTTACTTTTTTTTATGAAATCATCTATGGTAGGTTTAATTTCTCCTCAGGTCCCAACCGATGCTGAGGGCATGACCAAGTGGCTCTACGACAGATTTATAGAAAAGGACAAGATGCTCCAAGAGTTCTACCGCACAGGCAGCTTTCCAGCCAACTCGTGTTCCAACATGACCCGACGAGTTAGGCAGGACAACCTCCGATATCTGATACTTCACGCCTTCTTCATTGCCTCTACTTTCCTACAGTACAAGATTTTCGCAGCAATGCTGACATTTATCTGGTAACAAATTTTGCTATTGGTTTGTCGCAAAATGTTGTATTCCTAAGTCTTTGACAGTGCGCATTTGTGGCAGTTTAGGTGCTATTCTTGTGTGAGTTTGATATACATTTTTTGAGATTTTCTTTTATATTTCAACTGTTTGAATTAAAGAAAAAAATGATTTTTCTTTATTAGCACATTGGGGGTAAATTTTTATGTATTAAATAAATTGTATTGATTAAAAATTGTATAAGGAATACAATAATATATTTTGTGACAAACCAATTAACAGAAATTTAATTAGAAAACGATTTTATTAATAACATAAATTTCAATGTTGACTGCTCAGGTTTTTCACTTTCCCCATATTGACGAGTAAAATTATATTGTATAATGAATCTTATAATATTCTTGTATATGTTATTTCTAAGTGTTTCATGTGGGATAGGCATGAGTTGGTTACGAAAACAAACTTTGTGAGTTCGTGTCTAAAACTCATGTAGAGATTTATTCGTTAAAATATCATTCGTATATATGGTAAGTTTGTTATTTTAAGCTAACCTTTGCTTATCATAGGAATAACTAGTCATATCTTGTATTTGTAGTGTTTCCTGGATTTAGTACCGCGAAATTGTCCTAATTAAATCTTTATCTCGGGGGTCTATTCTGGTACGAGGAATTGAGATATAGGCCGTGGGAAAATGCAACGTTTTAACGTTATTTAAAAAAAAGTTAACACGTATCGTTTACCTGCTTACCTTTGAAAATCTTTTTGTCCAATTCGCACTCCTAGATCTAAACGCATCAACTCACAAAACATTTGCTACAGTTTTAGAAACATCTAGATATTTTCTCAAAATTATTTGAAACACCAATTTATTTCTGGAAGATTTCAACAGATATGTTTGTTAACAAAAAGTTTTCTTTCCGAATAATAGGCGAATCATGAGTTTCACCTTAATTTTGATAGGGCTACATTAAATAACAGTTTTGAGTTGTTGCATTTCCTATCTAAGAGTGCGGATCGTCATTCAGTCTTATGATCGTCCAAATTAGACCCAATTAGCTACTTAATTTTTTTTAAAAAGCAGTCAATATGAAATGTTTGCTCTTATTCCTAGAGTTGCAACTGTTGCAAGGCGAAGTACATTTTTTTTTTTTAACTTTTACTTTTAGATTTAGTTTTCGTTACCTCGTGTTGACATATCGAGTGGATTCGGTTTTGTGCTGTGACACGATTATACATAGTTGTTAAGAGCACTTTCTAAATATGGAAGCTGTGGAGCCCAAAGTGTACGATCAGTTGGTGTATTTCAGTCTTGAATGAAAGAAAATTTAATTACAAATTACCTGATTCTACGTCTTTAAAAGATCTAATACGTATTGTGACAGAAATAACAAGTTTTTAACATGTCGTTTATTGATATCCGTCATGACGATTCATATTTCTTCACAATCAGCTTGATTTATTGGTATCAAGAATATGTTAATGTCTCCACTGATCGTATACAATCAGCTATACGTTTAATGTGGTTATCAAAGCGTGCTGTGACATACAAGTCAATATGTAAGTATCTTAGCATAGGTCTTGTGCTTTACGCTGAACCAAATTTCGATCCCTTATGACAATAATAACAGACCCATTTAACACTTTCCAACATTCTGTCTAATCAGACACTCGCTTCGAAGTTTAAATTTTAAAAAGTTTAATTCCTTTACGAACTCCTTTAAGTCAATTCGCGCTCAGAATTCTAAAGTAGTTAGGTTCAGTCCTTTTATGGCGTTTTAGAAGTGTTAAAATGCAAGGTTACATAAGCAGTGGCATCCGGACGATCGTAGTTTTCCGGACATAATGAATATATCAAAGAGTCGGGGCCATAAGTCACCTGGAAGCACTATTTTATCACTAAAGGTTTATATGTAATAAAACGCCATAAAGGGACAAAAGGTATTTATCACCTTTATCAATGTCTAAATTAGGGTAAGTCATCGTAAAAATAAGTATATATAAAGTAAGAGTCACGTCGATTGATTTGATGAAATGGAAGCGGTTCCTTTTAAAGTAATGTTCAGGTTTATTGAAATCCATCTGTATGATAAAATTAAGAAGTATGTGGAAGAAAACTTATTGAATACGCCAAAACATATTTGCCGCAAGTGCCTAGGCTTATTTGATGACGTAACGATGCTTTGTTTTCTTTAAAATTGATTTTGTACATAGATGGATACACAATACGATTAAAAATAAATAGATCCTATTTATAGGTGATTTTATAATAAAACAATAATGCTTAAGAGGTGTATAAATAAATAAATAGTTTTTAAACAAATTTGAAATAATAATGTGTAGCTTTTTAATGGTCATCTAGATTATACATTGAGAATAAGCGTAGTTTCAATGAATTCACTGGTCAATAAAAGTTACAAATTAATTGAAGGAACCCAGTTCGTTTGCTAATTATATAGAGACGTGATCAATTTACCATTACCATCTGACCAAGTTCCTTTTTTGTCCAAAAAGCGTGCCTTTCTCAATTTTAATGTTAGCTTTTAATTCGTATTGTAGGTGATGAATTTTTCGCAAATACTTCTATTGAAATTCAATTATTATATTTTCAAATTTATCTATCAGCAATATCATATCTACTAGGTTCACTCAGTTACATATAATAATGTCGTAGTTTAAAGCCAAATCGTAATTTTCATCATCTATAATAGAATATTCCATATGCAGCTCGAGATTACTAATTCTAAGTAAACAAAAAAAAAAATATCTTGAGCTCTATAGATAGATAGCCACAGATTTTAACTCGGAAAAAACCTAATGTAGATGATGCTTGTTAACATTTTCTATAGATAAAAAATATGAGTACACTTGAGCTAATCACGTAATTTAATGCATTTTGAATTAACGACACTGTCTATATGTATGCATTTTGTATTTCACGCGTTTTAACACTTCATATACCATTGTAGGATAATGCTTTTTTTTCATCTAGCGCTTATAGTATCGACTTTCATAATT
The DNA here is from genome assembly GCA_020976665.1 of Heortia vitessoides. Classification (NCBI taxonomy): domain Eukaryota; kingdom Metazoa; phylum Arthropoda; class Insecta; order Lepidoptera; family Crambidae; genus Heortia; species Heortia vitessoides. Next base: position 1,931,835 of record JACJUM010002929.1, read on the forward strand.
GAATTGTTTGATAAATAAAACAGGGATTTTTGCGACGTGTCTGGTATAGTGACTCCGATTTTTGGACAATGGACAGTTTTTTAATAAATATATGAAAATGATGTATGTGTGCGCATAGAATATTTTGAACTTTGCATAATTCTTGTAATTGATACGACTTTTGAATGTTCATAAGTGTACATTGGAATTTTTCAGTTTCGTCTTAACGAGTTGTGTGTGATTTAATATAAGTTGTTATTTTCTTTTTTTTATTTGAGTTAAGTTTGTCAATTTGTCTTTAAGTTAAAAGGTAGGCGTATTAAAAAAAATGTGATGCTTTCAACATCGTGGCGATGTGTGTAGTCTTGTTATGAGATGCGCGTTTTATTTTTGCTTGTAGACTTAATTTTCTTTGCTAATATTAGTTGCATTCTAATGGATGACATGAAATGTCATAACTTGATGAATGTATATGTGTAAGGGTGTGCACTAGCCATAGAGAGAAGTTGATGTTGTACATTCTTTATATGGTTAACCCTAATTATTTGTTGATTTGGTGGTATTTTGCTTTCTTTGTCATCGGTGTAAGGGTGATTGCAAAGTGTAAGGGTAATTTGAGTCCTTCAAATGAGTGAGATAGGAATTTAATTTAAGTATAACATTTCAGTCAGTGTGGATAGTCAGCAATGACGGCTTTAGTATTGAAATTGTATTTTAATACTTTAACAAAATAAGGTTATCACTCTACTTAAAAAAAAACTATCATAACTCTGTGGTTTGGATGTCCATTTGTTGATTTTTTACTCTGACTATGCGTTGCTGTGGACATTTATATCAACTTTATCATGGTAAATATAAGGTTGATTACCATAAAACGTTTGCTTATTGAACATAATAAGTTGCCGTTATCGATTTAAAATTACTTTTGAGTATAATGTTTTGCTTCCTATGCTTCTCCGCCCCGACTTCTATTTGCTTTATAGATTCAATGTAATGTGCCGAATATTCGGGAAATTTTAGTATACACACGTTTTAGTATTTTTACTCAAAAGTACACTGTAATTTTTATAAGCCGAATTAAATTAAGGCGTGTTTTATGTGGTGTTATAAATTGAAATTAGTTTGTAACGATTCATAAGGAGAGCGGTATATACATTTTGATTTTGTTATTAAAAACGGTGCTAAACTAATGCTTTGTATTTGATGATATTTAGCAAAGTTCATGGTTGCGTATTTGCAACAATTAACAAGGTTGCGTATATTGCTTATTTTGAATAAATAATACTTTCATCTCTCATTATATCAACTGTAGGACTAAAGTAAGGTTAAGAAAAGAAGAATTTCCAATAGGAGAGGTTAATGTAACTTCGCAGCATACATCTTTGCCCTGTTACATTTAGGCGTGCTGTTTCGAGTGAATGATGAATATACAGCCACCTGGAAACACAGCCACCGCCGAAAACTTTTTTCGAGATTTCGTAACGGTATAAATTTAGATTGACCTTATGAAATAACTGATTAAAATAACTTTGAAAACTAACTCTGCACCTGCCTTTTTTCCCCTTAATTAAAAAATATTTTACACATGTTTCATGACTTTCAATAAAGAATTTATTACTTTATACTGAATTTCATCCAAATAACTTTATGAACAGCAAAGTTAACAAAGTAACTTTGCACCCACGTTGTACCCCTTTAGGGGGTGAATTTTAAAAATCTTTTCATTGTACTCCCTTATATTATAACAAGAACCCGTGTGTAAAATTTCAAGTTTATAACTCGTATAGTTCAGGCCCTGCAATTGATTCAGTCAGGATTGGATTAAGGTATATAAATGTTATTTTTGATGTTGTAATTAATACTGTGCACATGCAATTATATAGAGCTATTGTCGATGGTGATTTTTTTTTAATTATACGTTTCACATTGTATTAATTTGGATAATAATGTGATGATAATGTGGAGGGTGGATGATGATAATGTAGAGGGGAGGTGAACAGCATTAATGATTTTTATAATCGATATCAATTTAATAGTACTGCTCTTTTTGTGAATCTACTTATATTTCTTAGTGGCAACAGAAATACGTTTCTCTGGTGATGCTATTGATTTTACATGGACGAAAATTTGTACATTTTAGTTGATAAACTGTCGCTAGTGAAATGCTTTTGTGTAATTCAGTTTCACGCACTTTAGGAGCTCGACATAAGTGTAATCTTGTGATTTATATTTTATAGCTTTTCTGTTGCCATTCTGAATTCAACACTGCTCGCCGTATATTACTTGACATGTCCACAGTTTGTCAATAAAGCACGTTTGTGGCACTCAAACTTTGTTTTTTTTACCCCCTGCCTTTTTATACATTAAGTGACTAACGAAAACTCTAAGTAGAATTTAGTACTCGCAAAAATACGTTCTTATAGATATCGGTTGATGCGGAACCTACGAAACCTACTGCTGGATATATGCCTCAAAATAAAAAGGGGTTTAAGGCTGTATTATTCTCGTTTGATAAGCCTAGAGGTAATTGCAGAGCATTGCTATGTAAGGAAGATGATTTCTTCTCGTTTTTTTCATATTGTGCTATGCGGTTTTGATACCTCAAAACACTTTCTTAACATACCTAGAAAAAGGGGATGTACATCTCTATTCTACTGATACCAACGAAAACAAATAATACGAAACAGGAATATAAGTTGGTATATATACTTCAGCTATGATGCTGAAACTGACGGTGAAACTAAAATAGTTAAAGTTAATTGTACTTTGAAAAATGGACTGGCATAACTAAGAGCTGTAACTTGTCTATGTGATCGTATTATCATTATTTTTTAGGATATTCAATCAGTATATTACAAGCGCGTTGCCATATTAAAAATTTATATCTCTATAATATGATGTAATTACCACATTACCCAGTAATTTCACTGCCTCTCTCACCGTGCAAACCGGAACACAGCAATGCGAAAACTGCTATATGGCGGTAGAAATAGATGAGAGTGAGGTTCCAATGCAGGCGACCTTTTGTATGAGGTCCCTGAAGTATAGACTCGACGACCCTTTGCATACCAGAGAGGATTAGTATTATCAGCGCCATCTTGAATACATTATTATAATAAAATAGTTGATAATGTAATGCATTTAATTTTACTGTTGGAATGCTCATAACAATGGATCTTTTTTTGCCGCCTTCTTTTCAAAGACTGCACGTTGGATTGTTATAGTTCATTCCGCAAGCAAACGTCTTGGTCCGTAAAGGAGTTGCTGTTAAATGCTGTGGAATGCGTAGGTTTCCTGAGGAATACTGTTCCTGGACCTAACCGAATCTATCGACGCTGTTACTCCTACGATGTCATGGGAAGTTATTTTACCATAAAACGGAATTCGGATACGTGATTATTGGTATACGTGGTAATTGGGATGGTTCTCAAGTCAATAGTATCTGGACTTTACTGGATGAACTCTGGTATAATGAACGGCAGATAAGAGAAGACATTCATCGTATCACCCACAGAAAATCATTTAAGGGAGAGGGATTTTTCTTTCACAATTGTCGCGCTTGGCAGGTATGGTGGCAACTTCAGAGCGTAGTTTCACGACGTGTATACTGTTGCCCATCCCTACCCTGTTGCATTTGAGCTACGCTGTTCCGGGATATCTTGCAATCTGTCGGTTCCGGCACCTCAGTCACGTCTGCACTGCACCTGGAACACAAGACATTGGGATCGATAAATAAAACAGAACAATAAATTACAGGCTGGAATATTTAAGAAAATGACTGAAAAAGTTTTTTTTCATGGTATAGGACATGGTAGGTAGGTAGGTAGTACTAGGAATGAGCAAGGGAGTGAGTCCTACGCTGTTTGTCTGTCCAGTCACAATATAGACTGATCTTAATAAAACCGCAAGATCGCGCTGGACGCAGGCTGCATCGGTCCTATTGGAAATCACTTGGAGAGGCCTATGTACAGCAGTGGATGTCCTGCGGCTGATATAATGATAATGATTATTAAGTACGCATGATTGTAAAATTTGTATATTTTTACAAATACATATCTTAATATATTTATTTTAAGGCTGCTATGAAATGAAACCGATTGCATTGCAAAATATTACGGTTGTAACTACCGTATATCTTTTATCAAATGAGAAAGGGCAATCTCGATAAGACATTAGATGTATGCCATTTCCTAAAAGCAGAACATCGAATGCAAACCACAAGATCTGTACTGTGAATCTGTTACTATTCAAAACGAGCGAGTTATCAGTACAGACAGCAACAAAAGGCATTATTGTGTTACCAAGTGTGAAGGAGATTCCTAACGATGATAGATCCTTCAATATATGAGGCAGGTTCTGTGTCATTAATCACTGGGTTGCAATCAGACCCACTTGTTGCCGATGGACAGACCACCAGATGGGTTTTGACTGGTGTGTTGATTGGTATACTAACCAGGTTTGGCGGTGACATGGGGCGTTGTTCTTGATAACATTGTTATCTATATATATTCACGCAAATAATTCGAAATGGTTCTTAAAGAAAGTATATGTACTGATTACTAATTAATATTTTCTTCTTTGTTAGTCTTGAAAATGGTTACAGTAAATTTAAACAGTTACCGTAAACTTGGAAATTGTTACCCTAAATGATGAAATAAGAAACTCTTATTATTTCCAGAAGAATCACTGATAGTAAAATTGTCAAAAATGTCGTGCTAATTCCATTAAGGTGAATAAAAAGTATGATCTATCTCACGGAAACATGTTTTCGGGATAAAAAGTGGACTGTTAATAGTCAATACTTACGCCAACTTTAATACTAATCTGCCATTTTGGTTTAAAAGACAAATAAATATACATCCATACTTATAAACTTTGAAGTGACTTGATTTATATTGTGATCACTAAACAATTAATTTTGTATGTTTAATATACCGCATCATAAAGCCTTTAAAAATTAGTTTTATTATAAACTAGCGTCAACACTGAAATTTTATCGCGTTACTGCATGATTTTTATTTTTGTCCGTACAATCATCTCCATTCCATACAAATTGGTTCTGATAATTACCAATTTAGAACATATCACTTTGGAGTCGCTACCACAAAAATTGAAAAGTTTAACGTAGCTACTATTATTAATATATAATATAAAAAATAAAGAAGAAATGCGTGAGATTAGATTTTGACAGTTTTGATAAACAAATACTCCTGAGCCTCGAGGTACCGGCAGAGTAAAATAATACCTCCCCCTGTACCAGGTGTCGTAAGAGGCGACTAAGGTACCAGAACCGACAGATGGCGGTATATCCATCCAAAATAGTGTAGCTCAAATGCACAGGGCGGGGGTGGGCAGCAGTATTCCCGTTGCAGAATCTGCGCTCTGCGATTGCCAACACGCAGCCCAGCGCGGCAATTATGGGCAAAGTTCCCCCTTTCTTGTTGTTGTTGTTAATAACTGTTAATAGCTGATATTATGATGAATATATCTTACTGCAGATTTGCAAGGATTACCTAGAAATTAAAAAAAATTTAGTAGTTTCTAGATAACACTAATAATAAAATTATAGAACTTTCATGCATACTTTTCCGATTTTTTTTAGGTTGGTTAAGCTTTGAAAAATTGCGTTTTAATTAGCACCTGTGTCTTTAAAAAATCTCGGTGCACTTGTATTTTCTGAGATTTTGTGATCAGTGAATGACCTTTTGCTGCGCCAAGGGTCGTAGGTTCGATCCTACTTAGGAACATCTGTAAGATGAGTATGTGTATTTCTTCTGTATATATGCTGTATATATATGTATATATGTTATACCTTTAGCGCTTTATCTTGAAGTCAGTTCTCACGACTGTCTCTCGGCTCCATTATCAGACTTACTCTAGACCATTATTTAATTATAGTGTTTTAAAAAAACTTAATTAAAAAAAATTACTAACGCTGTCCCCACTTTTTATGAAAGCTTCCCTCGATTTCTCTGGTCTGACCTGATTTCCAGCCCTACTTTTTAAATATTCTTTTCAAAAAAATATATGTATTGATATGAAAGATTCTTATTATAATTCTTATTTGCAATATTTCTAATACTATGATCATCTAGGATTATTTATACAATGCTAGTTTAAAAATATTTTTAAATTCTTAATGAACTCCGCATTTGGTATTATATAACCGGCCAAATTTCATATTTTCACCTTTAGCGATCACGACTTTATGCCAGTGGCAACATTACCTTTTACTATATAGATATCAATACTGATCTTTTTGGTTTCGGATTTATTTATATTAAGTTTTTATATTTAATTAAAGCACGCATTCCGTAACCATAGTGTACCAGCCAGAAGACAATATCATTGTCGATTATCTCTATGAAATAGACATATACCATCGCGAACTTTTTTGTAGACTTTTGTACGTTGTTTCATCATCATAATCATGACCTCTGCTGGACCAAGAAAGAAGAAGTTTGCCCATCATTGCGCGCTGGGAAAGTGTGGTGGCAATTGCAGAGCGTAGCTTTGAAACGGGAATGCTGCTCTCCATCCCCGACCTGTTGCCTGTAGGCTACAATGTAAAGGGTGAATATCCCGCCATCTGTTGGTTTCAGTACCTGTCGCCTCTTACCACACCTGATACAGGTAGAATACGATACCTGGTACTATTCTACTCTGCCGGTACCCTACAGTAACAGATGTACAATACTATAGTTTACATTAATTTAATCTATCTCACCGGGTTCATGCAGTATTTGCAATTTAATCGCATAAAAAGTGTTCACTTAGAACATAACATTAGAAACCTCTACAATTATCAGTGTTTTTCTACTATATTATACATATAAACCGTCCTCTTGAATCACTCTATCTTTTAAATAAAAATGCATTAAAATCAGCGGTAAGACGTCTTTGTTTATTTTAACATATTTTTTATCAAGATTATTATCTATTTGTGTATTTACATAAGTATAGAAACTTATTGTAAGATATTATAGATTACATAATGTCATATAAATTTATAAAAACTTGCTCACATGCTATGGTTGAGGAATGGTATCCCTGAAATGAGTTTTGTAAAGAGAGAAATTAAGCTGTTTGTTTTACAGCTGAAAAATTACATAATAAACTACATAAGTCTTAAAATCCCTTATTTTGTTTGATATTTTGATATCTATCTCAGAATATATATAAATACATATAATTGCATATTACATTTGTTTTGTCAGGCTACTTAACTAAGTTATTATTTCTTGTCGTATTCTAGCAAATATACTGTATTATGCACACAATAATTATTAAAAACACTAAATCTATATAGTTTACTTAATCTAAATATATTTCTATTTTATGTCTGCCATCAAAAAAGGAAAGAAATATATCTTCAAGTTGATTTTAAATTATGATATCGATTGTTGAATAGTTAGATTTAAATCTCTTGTCCGTTTCTACACTTCGTTATTACAAACGAAAACGATCTGCATCACTGTACAATTCCATTCGGGAATTTTTCTTTTTTTCCATCTAGTGTGATATTGCGTGTTTCCAATACCGAAAATGCGAGGTCTCTCCGCAAACACGACCACCACACGCCACAGAAATTCCTATATCTGATGAAAACGTGTGCAAACATACGTGCCTCGATACTCGATCGATCCGCCCCGTCCCGGGACAAATCGAAACAGCTCACAATTTATTAGTCGATTTTGCGGGATTTCGACGAGTGCTGCGTACCGAGACACTTTTGTTTTTATCGTTAGTACTTACATTGCTCGATATAACTATATTTACTTGACAATATTCGATGATGCAATAATTTATCGTTTTATCAATGCACAAGTATGGTGGCGCGTACCTTGTGCAGAAGTCGTGGATGTGATTATTATTTGTATTCGTTTTGTGCCTGGATATTTATATGAATTTCAGTATTTCATTTGTAACACACGTACTTTAAGCTTTCCTACATCAGAATCAGTATGAGTTGCTGTAAGAATTTATTATTATTATATTTGCTATAAAGCATCATCGAAGTTAAAGTTTATATACCTTTACTTATTCGTCGTGATTAGGATGGTTATAGGACTATGTATGTTGTTAAATAAATAGTCTTTGTGCTTAAATTAATAATGTTAATGAATTTTATGTCTTAGTCGTGTATGCCAAACGTCACTTCTAGTATTAAAAAAAATGACTTATAATCAAAAAGTCATCTTAATTTACATATTTAATCTCATATGACTAAAATTTGAAAATGTATTAAATTTGCCGTCACACACATCAACTATTGACAACAACTGTCTTTTATTTATCCAATAATCCAATACCACTGGCCTAACGAGTCTCTCAAAGAGCCGAATTAGGACTAGATTCTCTCTAAATAAAGACATTAATAATAATACATTTTAAGAAGAGATCTCAATATAAATAATCTTGTAATATTATTTGACATAAAAATTTAATTATTTCCGTATAGCGATGCCCTAATCTTCGCAAGGACAGACCGCATCGACGGGCTCCCTCGAGTTAATCCAGTCCTCCCATTTGACGAGGGTGTGTGGTTAAACCCCACCATTTAAACGTGACCTCCTCTCCCCTCTTGGTCGCTCCACCATGAGGCCCAATATATGTATCAGAGTGACGAAGTGGAGGTCTCAGTGAGTTGGTCATGGGATAATGTAACGGACCGTAGATGATTATGTCTCAGCCCTGTTATATTTCACACCTCATAATGCGTACGAAGTGTCTTGCTTTGTTCTAGGATTAGAATGGAACAATGCACGTTTCAAATAGCAGAGCAGCACAATCAACTTGATAAATGTCTGAAGATATTTGAGTATGCAATCCATTTTATTTTCATCGGAATAAATCTTTTGTTTTATATAAAAAATAAGTGCTCAGAAATTATTTAAAATTTTAAAATCCTTCATCACATGAGGTAGACCTGTTACTGTCGACTGCATTGTTTTCTCACTCTTAACTATTTCTACCGCCAAATAACAGTTCGCATTGTTGTGTTCCAATTTGTAGGGTAAAAGAGGCAATAAAATTACTGGGTAATGTGATATAATATCTTCAAGTCACAAGGTTGGCAACTTACTAGTGATCATCTTGTAATATAACGAGCGTCTTTAGGCTGTGGTTATACTCACTATCATACGGACTTTATGCATGTTTGTCAACCTGGACTCATAAAAAAATAGTAAAAAAGAAAAAGGGTGTGGTAATTATTTTACCTTGCATAATTTACTTAAACCTAGGCACTTTTTTACACATAGCTCTTGCAATACCCTTTGTACAAATGTCGAAAAAGGTAATACTGTCATCGATTTAAGCCTAAAGAAGTATGTATATAAGCAACTCAATAAATTAAAAAAATTCATGCTTTCTTACAAAAATATAAATTTATTGATTTTTATCAGATTTAATATCTGTCTACTATTTAGATTAGTTAAAAAAATACCCACGTCAGGATGGTCTAATGCCCACCCCAAGATGTTGAGCTACCAACTCAAAATGTCATACCTATATTGAGTGCCGACTTTAGACTGGAATTTCCCATTTTCCCCTCTTTTATTTATATGTTCATCATCATCACAGCCGTTGATTGCCCACTGCTGGAGAAAGCCTTCCCAAAAAAGAGAGAATTTTTCTGCACTAGACAAGCGTGTTGGCATTCGTAGAACTCAGCTTTTGCGACGGAGATGTAGCTGCTGTTGGTAATGTTGATGCTCATGAAGTTGATGTTGATCTTCAAGATGTTCCCCATCCTGTGAATTGGTGCTACACTGGCTTAGATAGATATACCGCCAACTATCGGTTCTAGTATCTTAGTAGCCTCTTACGACACCTGGCACAAAGGGAGTTACTATTCTATTCTGCCGGTACTTCATTTCACTTCATATAAAAAAATATGTTATGTTTGGTTTGTGAACTTATATATATATATACATATGTATCGATTTTATATGTTTTCTATCTTCAATTATTACGCTCCTCAAAAAATGCAATAACTCGCCCAGCCATCTCATCAGTTGAAAAATATAAAAAAATGTCACGCTGTAATCTCCTTTATTTTATCTTAAAGGAGACAGCGCTTACGATCTAATACAATAACAGAATACTTCCTGAACATCCCGCTGAAGGGCGGGGGAAGCTGAAAATCGTTCCTTTCAACCTGTAAATAACATTTTCAGGAGTACCGTGAAAATATATAACTGACACGTGTCGTCTCCGACAAATTCTGGAACGAAGATATAAAGCATTGTGTCGTGGTTCTCGATAATTTGTTTTGATAAAAATAACGGAACAAACAAATAAAATCAACTATTAAGATTTATTGCATAAACCATACCCTTTGTATGCTTAATAAATATAATGCACATTTAAACTTATATTTATAAAAGTTTAAGACGCCATTATGTACCCCAACCCTTAGGGCCTAAGGGATGTTTGATCCCCATCTATAACAATATTTATATGATGTAAGTGTTAAGATATTAAAGATGCAAAATTTTTGTAATTCCTTCTATTGTCTGATATCCGTATTCAAAGTGATTTAAACTATTTTCTAAGTCAAGACAATGTATGAAAAGTCAAGAAACATTATTTTGAAAGATTAGATGAATGAATAAATAAATATTGTATTAAATTGAATATGATACTTTGTAATAAAACTTCTTAAACGGCTTGAAAACCTTGTTTATTTTACATTTTTTGTTCGACGTTTCGATTAACATACGACAATCGTTCTTCAGATTGAGAACGGTTTAGAATGGTAGGAAGAATAAGTAGTTTTACATATTTTTTCTATTGTTTACGTGTTTACTACTTATTATTAAATTACTGAATGTACTGTTAAACTCGTAAATGTTATAATACGTTGTAGTTTTTTTTCGTATGGGTATAGGACAACTTGGTATTAGAGAACAATCATAAAATGAGTCGTAGTTCAGATCATTTGAAATATTATAATGTCTATGAATTTGTCTATGTTTATGTAATAGAATTAATTATTATTCAAATATGTCAACAGTAGATATTTTAATTCTAGAAGAAGACCTTATATGCAAAGGTCGTATGCATTGGTACCTCACTTTTACAGCCAAACAGCAGTTTTCGTATTGCTGTCATCCGGTTTCAGGTGTGAGAGAGGCAGTGAGATTACTTAGGATTATGATAATTACCATTACGAGTGCCGTATGCTAGTTTATTGACTAAGGCATATAAAAATAGTCTTTAATAGTAACTTAATATACAAAGAAACGAAAAAATGTTACACTAAGTGTCTTCCTATATCATTAAATACACGTTACTAATGTAGTCCAAATCTGTCACACCTAAGACTTTTATAAATGACCAATTTATAACATATTGTTGCATATACAAGAAAATGGTACAAATAACATGTTATATACTAGATAACATCTTCTAGAGGTAGACCTCCTACAAGGTCATATGCAATCGTACCTCAATCTCGCATATTTCTACCGGCAAATAGCAGTGTTCCATTATAAAAGGTAAGAGAGACAGTGAAATTACTGAGTAAATGTGACATTGTATCTTGAGTTCACAAGGCTGGCGACACACTAGTGATATCTTAGTGATGACACGAGTGATAGGCTGTGGTCACGTTTATTATTAAGCGGACCGTATGCTTGTTTGCCGAATTCATTGCATAAAAACCCTCGTTTAATATTTTTCACTGACTCCAAGTGACCCTGTATCACAGAGAATCCTCATCATCAGCATATCAGCCATATAACGTCCACTGCTGGACAAAGGCCTTCCCAAGTAATCTCCTACAGGATCTGTTATTTGCGGCCTGTGTCCACCGCAATCCTACGGTTTTAGCCAGATTGTCCGACCATCTTGCGAGTGGACGCCCTACGCTGCGCTTGCCGGTAGGTGGTCTCTATTCCAGAAACTTACGACTCCATCGGCCATCAGCTCTGCGAACCAAATGCCCTGCTCACAGCCACTTCTACTTACTAATCCGCTCGGAAATGTTGGTGGAATACTTAATATTATTGTATTTTTGTTTGTTTTGCTTGCCGTTGTTGGCTATACCGGCACATCTAGAACGTATAACGCCACAATAGCAAGCCCATTTGACGTGGGAAGCGTTTTGGAGTACCAGGCGATTTTGATCGACAAAGGGAAACAGTATTTGTATTTTTTTATAACGAAAATGGTTTTTATCTGCCATTTAATATTTTTTGAATTCTACTGTTATTTGCGAATTGCCTGTAATACGATTACTTATTCTCGATATTTATAATGAAATGGTTCGGGAAAAAGTGTTTCGCAACAACATCAAGAAATATTTTGATATGTGGTATTATTGCCGGGAAGAAAAGTACCTTGTAACAGTTGTCATCTCACGACGTCAGGTGGCGGTATATCCACCCGAAACAACGTAGCTCAAATACAACAGGGCGGGAAAAGGTTATAATTGAACATAATGGATTTAAAGAAAAGATTAACAGTCGTGCAGCTACTAGCGTCATGATTATTACAATCAATATCTAAAAGAACCTGGGAAACCTTTGCCGTTAAAGGTAATTTTTAACAATTTTTATTAGGTTTTTCTTTCATATTTCTGATATTTACCATATTTTGTTGGGTAAGACTGCGCATTCGGTAGGATTCCTAACTACATCAAGAAGTCATCACCTGATGCATCAAGAAAGCGGGACTGAATGTTCCCAAACGTTGGAGGAAGAACGAGGAGAGGACGGCGTCACCCGCGTCTTTTTTATGACGATCTACGTATACCAGGGACGCTACGCGAGCACGTACCACGCGTACTTTACACTGTATAGGGAATACGCTGTGTCATATGGTCGATGATAATTCAATATCGCGTATGTAGCTTAAGTTAATAAGGTCCATTTTCCGTATTTTCTAATTGAATTTTCAACTTTATTTGCAACTGCTACTTACCCGGTATTGCACTATTATCGACGATATGTTATTTTCGGGCTAATGTAGCTTACTAAATCAATGCATGTAATTTATATTAAATCCTTTGCATTCGTCATATGAGCACACTTTGTTTAAAGCCTTGCTATTCTTAAAATATTTAATTTTATTAAAAATGTAATAAAACCTTTATTACTACTCTATGAAGACATAACTTTAAATTAAGAAATAATTTTCAAAACCAACCTATTTGTTTTTGAGTTTATTCGTAAGAAATGTAAAAAAATAATCCATCCAAAATTATGAGTGGAATCGTCCACTTATATAAAATTATAAATGGACGATTCCACTCATAATTTTATATAAATGACTTGCCGTAAGGTACCGGCTGAGAAAAATAGTACATTCCTTTGTACCAGATGTCGTAAGAGGCGACTAAGGTACCAGTACCGACAGATGGCAGTATATCCATCCTAGGCAGTGTAGCTCAGATGCATAGGGTGGGGATAGGCAGCAACATCCCCGTCGCGAAAGCTGCGCTCTGCCAACACGCTTGCTAAGCGTGGAAATTATGGGCAATATTTCCTCTTTCTTGCGGAGGCCTATGTCCAGCAGTGGACTTAAAATGTCTGAAATGATGAAATTGACGATTCAACTAAAATTTTTGTTTATGGAAATAATGATTACCTGATTGTAATAAAAATATTTTTAATATGCGATATAAAATATCGTTATGTTAATTAAGTTCCATTGCTGTATCGCTATTGACCTTTTTTCGTTTAGATTACGAATATATTTATTCTATAAGTATCGCGTCACGGTGTTTGTATAGGATGAAATTTTAAACTAGAGAACTGATTTTGATCAATGTTTACTTACTATGTAAGTACACTTTAATCCAACTTGAGAGATATCCTATCTCTTTGTGTATCTTATTTGTATCACAATAAGTTGCAAAATAATTTTCATGATAAACATAAGCAGGACAACGGGGTAGCTAGTAAATTATAAAACCTGGCTACCGGGCCAGAGCTTCCCAAACTTTTCTTTATTACATTTGTTGCCTTATCTTTGCATTGTTGTACGAGGTAAAGGGGTTCGAGAAGTTCCTCCTATTATCTTCATTCAAAATCAAATATATAGCCGTGATGTAGAGTAAAATAGTGCCTCCCCCTGTACTAGGTGTCGTAAGAGACGATTAAGGTATCAGAACCGACAGTTAGCGGTAGATCTATTCGCAATAGTGTAGCTTAAATGTTTAGCAGGGATGGGCAGCTGCATCCCTATCGTGAAAGCTGCGCTTTGCGATTACCAACACGCTTGGCCAGTGCGGCGATTATTGGTAAAATTCCCCTTTTCTTGGGGAGGCCTATGTCCAGCAGTGGACTTCCTGTGTGAATGGCTGTGTGATGATACCAAGTATAAGCAAAATAGAAGTGAAATAGTCCAGAAAGTTTCATTCAAAACATATTCCATCTACTGTTCGCAAATCATGTTATCACAAAAACGTATTTCTTTATTAATTTTTACTACTTAATTAAACTTTGAAAATTTTCTTTGTTTTAAGACGGTTATAGGCTCTCAGAATACACTTATTTACATAATTGTTTCAAAAATCAGTAAATCGTAAAGTTGGAAACTTAATAATTAAGCCCAATGATAACACGATATTACATTTCTAACGCTGCAGTAAACGTTTTATACCGTGTATTGTATAAACGAAATCTATTTTGCACCAACTAAATGCACAAGCAATTAGTTTTAAAATGATTTTATGAAACGTGAGCAATGTTTTCCCAATTATATGAAGTGTTAACATTTTGACTTACGCTGTGTTAAAACATAAACTTAATGCTTTGGAAGGTTATGAACGCTGTTTAGGCGCATGGAGCTAGTGTCGCCCAGTTTGAGAAACACATCTCTAAGCCCTCTGCGCCTCCTCAGACATACTTCACATTCAATATATTGCTCCCCCGTCCGTGTATTATTGGGCACTTGTGTTGTGAACACAAAATATTATGATCAACAATATTCTAACAGATTTTTCCGACAGACTGTTTTTTCCATTACGGAAATATATTTTGTGTAAAGTTTGATTAAAATCATGATTTATTATTGAAGTAGACCTGATACAAAGATTGTCTGCATTGATACCTAACTCTTGCTTCATCATCATTACCATCATTACAGCCATTGGAAGTCCACTGCTGGATATAGTCCTCTTCAAGAAAGGGGGAATTTTATCATAATTGCCGCGCTAGGTCAGCGTGTTAGCAATCGCAGAGCACAGCTTTCACGACGGGGATGCTGCTTCCGTTCCCTACTGTTTCGGATAGATATACCGCCATCTGTCGGTAATTATTCTCCTCTTACAAAACCTGATGCAGTAGGAATATTGCCTTATTGATTATAGGTATCGTATTGAATGCGTATTCAATACTACTAGTATAATAAACTCATTGTAACCGGGTCATGAGGATCAAATTTCACTATGTACTTAGACGAAGTCAGGGTGTGCGGTTAGTCGGTGTACATAAACAAAAACTTAAATATGTACATAGATATGATTCACTGTTGCGTAATCATAATTAGGCTTTAAGATTATTCAGATGACGGATCCAATAAAGGATATATATATATATATATATATATTATATGTTTATGTACACCAACTAACCGCACACCCCGACTTCGTCTTAGTGCAAAGTGTACATAGTGAAATATATAGTATACATATATATACTGAAAATTAACAAGCAAGCGTAAGCGTCATTTCAGCCTTTAGTATATACTATAGGCTGATGTGACAAAACTTGCCCACAGTCCGCGTAATATTAATCGTCACTACAGCCTTTTCACGCTCGTAATATCACAGAATAACTAGCGCGTTACCAACCGAGACCATGACGTGAAAATGTTACGTCACATTACCCATTGATTCCACGGAAAACAGCAACGCAAACATAACTATTTGGTAGAGATATGTAAAAGTTCGTTGTTGTGAAGTACCGACAGAGTACAATAGTATTTCCCTCTTTAACAGGTGACTAAGGCACCAGAAACGATAGATGGCTTAATATCCATCTGAGACAGTGTAGCTCAAATGCATAGGGCAAAAATCCTCCTTTCTTGGAGAGGCTTGTGTTCAGCAGTGGACATCCAATGGCTGGTATGATGATGATGATTCAATATGATATGACGCTGTATGCCGTAACAAGCTTACGCCTAGTATGGTGTCAGAGACATGATTTAAAAAATTAACAGAGATTTCTCAGTTTAATCATAATAATTATTATTATATGTGTACAACAAATAAAGTATTATTATTATTAATTATATTATACCACTTATTATGAACTATTTTTCATATAACAAACAAACGATATGCAAAACTTTAAATTGAGATATAAACTATCCTTACTTTCAAGTAAGATCAATCTGCAAACATTGAGCAAAATTGATTCATTAGGTAAAAAGTTCATCCCGGACGAACAATAAGACACTAAATGTTATTTATGAAGATTAAGATAAGATGAGGCTGACATATCCATATGAGAAAAAGCCTCGATAAGAATTCTATAAAAAAATGCATGCACAGGCATATGTGTATTAAATGCGTGAATCTCTCAGCCCTTTCTTAAATATTTACAGTGCATGCTGTATCCTTTGGGTCAAACAATCTATGTGGATACATTTTATTTAGGAAATGTTAGGATACGTAGCAATATATAGAGCGGAGAGGAACCCATTGTAATTTTTATCAACTTTAAAACGACTTGTAAAAGTTCCCATCTAGAATTAAAATACGGTTAGATTTGTAGAGAGATGACTCTAGGTCAATTGACTATAGCAATGCTGTTCATATTTTAAGTCGCTTTTAGACACAATACATATAACTGTTTTATTCGTTAAAAAATAATGTCTATACTGGAAAATATTATAAGTACACAGAATATAATAATAATCTGGATGCAATCAAATGTCGGATACTTTGTGCTGATGACAGCTCTAGCACGGACTAAGGGGTTGATTGGGGCGCCATTGTAAATATTTATTTATTCATGTTAGATCCTAAAATTAAAAAATATATTATTGAACTTAATTAAACTATCATTTTTAAAGGTTATCTGTTATTTTCTGTTGGATTAACTTAATTTATTTAATAGAGACGATTTACTTAATTAATTACTTTATTATCGGACTCAATGACATATGTTTCTATAAAATATCTTAAGGAACCATGTTCATTGTCCTAATCAACTTACAAAATTATTTTTTAAAGTTCCTTGAAAAGTGCCTCGCATACCAATAAATTCGTTAGTATGCGTATTCCAAAGAACCGTATTAGACTCAATTTCACCTTTAGCAAGATTGAATCACTTCTATCTAACTCCATCACAACGAAGGAGGTGGATATGCTTTGCATATCACATAATAAACATGATAATGCAATCGTACAAACTTTTACTGCTGATTGTAATTGTTTATATATATATATATATGAATTGTTGTTAACCGATTTTTCGTTTTTTACTTCTATCCAGAAACATAAAACCAAAATATGACAACTTATGATGATTACCTGTAACTAATTATGCATTTAGATATATATTCTGGTTTTCTGTAATTAAATGTGAACTATGATGTTTTAATCACTAGAAATCTTAATAAATAAATAATTTTGATTTGTTAATAAATAAATAAATAATAATATTGATCCAGTACTTTCGGTGCGATTTTGGAATCATTATCTATCCTGTTTGCGCTTTCCGGCCTCTATTCAAGAACTTCCCAATCCCATCAGCCGTTTATCAGTTGCTGCCACTTCCACTTGCTAGAAGTAAATTAACAACATTAAAGTTTTTTTTTTTATCATAGCTTGGTCATTTATCTACTATATGATAGCTACACCTAAGGGTGCTTGTTCTCTTTTCCTGATCAGTTGATCATCTCAAGACGTTAGGTATTATATGACTAAGTCGACTAACAAACATACGTTTCGCGTGACGGTAAATGTCACCGCAGTCTATAGACGCACGTGTCACAAGAACACCACTAACGCGTTATACTTAGCTAAAATAAAAAATACAACATTGACTTAAAGATACAATGTCACAATGACCAGAAATCCTACTGTCTTGGTGATAACCTTTTAAGCCGGAATGCAGCACTGCAAATATTGCAATTAGTCGGTAGAAATAGGTAACAGCGAGGTACCCAATGCAGACCTTTGCGGGAGGTGAAACGATAATATTAAAGCTTTATTTGTTAACATACTGTCTATAAACTAATACCATATGAAAAAAGAAACAACCAAAAAGAGAACACATATATTATGAGCATATTAAGAAATATGTGGTCCCCGGTAAAACTAATTATTTTTTAAAAGATGCATAATATTATATAATTTTCATAAGTTTTTAAATTATTTATTCGCAAGCCCTGGCGCTCCCTAGTCCGGCCCCGTGGCCCACCGCTGAGGTAGGTCCGGAAATGGAAGTCTGTTTGTCTTCCTCCACTGAAGCGCCTTAAATTTCCTGGCTGGTTCTTTAAAATTTCCTGTTTTGAATGTTGCTGGTTTCGCTATATATTTTTGCTTATTAAAATTTTACTGCACAGAGCGGCAGAAAATGTTATGATGATTTTTTGGGATAAAACAGTTTTAAAAATAAAAATTAAGTATTTCTATTTTTTTATGGAAGACATTATAAGTATCTGATGCTACTTAAACCTGGGACTTAGAATTAGTAGCTAATCTAGAACCAAAATAACTTCAACTTACTTTTAATAATAATCGTTTCCAATTCTTATGTAATATAACCTTCGTACAATACTTACAAAATAACTTATGAATAGTAATCATGCTACATTTTCTATCTACGTTAAGTATTTAATTTATTTATAAGCATAGAGGTATGTAGCACGGTTTTTATTAACGCGGTCTTCAGAGTTGCAAATGACTTATTATTATAGTAGATTTATTTGATCGTTTGCAACTATAAAGGATTTATGCGTTCAGAAAAATTAAAGATACACTATTTTAAAAATCGCGTAGGTTAAAAAGATACTAATCGAAAACAACTTTTTAAAATATATGTCTATACTTTTGTCATTTGCGTATGACACACAGTGGTAACCCTCATTTATTACCAAAACACAGGAAAAGCGGCCATTTTGTTTCATTACAACTCACTTCAGTTTCGAATAGCAACGAGTACGCATTCACTTGTTTAGTAATTGTTATGTTTTCAATCAAAAGGCATTGATCTAAAAAGTTTATAATCCTTTATTAGAATTTTTGAAACGCAAAAGCATATAAATCTATATTTTGCTGATAGTCAATGTATAACCCTACGGCATCTCGTTTGCCGCATGACGTCATATTTTATATAAGCACCACCGCATTTTTTATGCGCATATCAAATTCAATAGGGCTCACAAATTGCGCAACGCATTGGAAACTTACGATACCAAGATGGGGAAGGGTGATTTCCCTAACTAGTGTTCTACTAGTCGTTCGTTTTTGTATGTCCATTTTAGGGTTCCACATCGTATTGGTGATACTAAAGACCACCTGGAACCGAAAACTACTGGATTTCAACGGTCAGAAATTCAACTGGCGTATGGGACATGTAGGCAAAAAATTTTGTATTTTTTCATATCATTAATGGGGATAGTGCAGCCCAGCCCTGTGCATTTGAGCCACACTGTCAGATAGATATACCGCCATCTATCGGTTCCGGTACCTTAGTCGTCTTTCACAGGATACGGGGGGGTATTATTCTACTCTGCCAGTAACCCAGGGCATCTTTTATGTTCTTTCTGTTTGCACATTGTCCTTTATGACAATTGTATTTATGACCATCGATATAGGCCTCTCGCTTTGCGAAGGGAATGCTGCTGTCAATGGCCGCAAAATCATCTGCTTTTGCTGTAGTTGCCTTTAACGACATTTGGTGCAAGAGGAGGTACTATTCAACTCTGGCGATGGCTGGATTCAAATCGCTTGTGACACCTAAGCCGAGGAGAGATTGGTGGTAGAAATGTGACCAGACTACTGATGACTTCAAATGTTTATATCGATTATCCTTTATTTTTAACCTAAAATTAAAGGATAATCGATATAAAACGACAATTAAAGTCTATTCTTCCACCAATTATTCTCTTTTTTATCTATTTTAATCTAATACAATGCTATTTTTTTCATAACCTCTCAACTGACCATTGACCTCAGACTCTGGCGCTTGTCAGTTGTCAATGTCATTGGTAATGTAGTAAGCGCGGCAAAATTCAAAATTAAAGAAATTATTTCTTTACATGTTTACAATACCTTAACAAAAACATAACCGACATTGGCAGAGTAAAATAGTACTTCCCCCAGTACTAGGTGTCGTAAAAGGCCGCTTACTTGTTAGCCACCTTTTTTTGACAGGCAAAATGGCGCAGATGGCGGTGCTCCTAACTTTGCGCCAAGGGTCATGGATACTATCCCCATCCAGGACTAATAATTATATGATGATTATTTGTATTTGTTTTGTGTCTGGGTGTTAACTACATCTTTAAGTTTTATATATGTTATTCCTCTATTAATCTGTGATATTTGCAATACTAGTGATTTAAGAGACTTAACTCGAATTTATAACCTTTGTGATATAAAAAATAAATTTTGTTGATATTCACAAGACAATTTTGCAAAAAATATCTATTTAAATAATTATAGTATATTTTGGTTAAACCTCGTTGTGACTTCGTCGATAGTGTCGATAAAGAATCACCCCTACAAATCACCAGTATCCAACAATCAACAACCCTATCCCCTTTCTAACAGATGGATAAGCCGTGCATAATCGTGTTATACAATGACAGGAGAGAAATGGCATATTACATGTCGAAAAATACAATTGCATTTTTTTAATAATATATATGAGAGGGGTCCTATATGTTGGGCAGGGGTCATCAAATTAGTTACGTTGGCGGTCCGCTTTTTTTCTTTACCTTTATGTCACGGCCCGTTAGTTTGACGATTTTTCGTAGTTCATTTATCACAGCTAACCCCTCTTCTTATTCTAACAAACCTCATTTGAGCGCTTTTTGTTATTTTGTGCCACCGTGTTGAAGATCACATATTTTAGTAACGAGTATGCTACGGCCGTGAGGTACCGAATAAAATAGTACCTCCCACTGCAATATGTGTTTTAAGAGGCAACTAAGGTACAAAAACCGACAGACGGTATATCCGTCCAAAACAGAGCAGCTCAAATGCACAAGGCGGGGTTGGGTAGTAGCATCCCAATCGCGATAGCTGCACTCTACGATTGCTAACACGCTTGCCCAGCACGGCAATTATGCGCGATAAACCTCCTTTCTTGGAAAGTCTTAGTTCCAGCAGAGGACTTCCAATGGCTTGTATAATGATGCTATAGCGCATTTCTAGCCTGCATTTAAGCTGCTTGGGTTGGATATACCGCCATAATTCAGTTCTGGTTCCTTAGTCGCCTCTAGCGGCACTTGATACAGAGGAAGAACTATTCTTCTCCATTTGTACTCTACAGCACTCCAACTAAGTTTATACCAAGTTATTTGTGTGACACCCCAGAATAATACCATGAAGAAAAACTAGTATTAAGAAAAAATTTATTGACACTACATATAAAGTAAATATATACACATCAGTAAATTTAGGCAAACCTCCTCTCTCTTGGGCATACAGATAGCTTTATAGTAAGCGCATTACCAACCTTGAAGATATTGTGACACATTACCCAGTAATTGGACTGCCTCTCTTACCCTTCAAACCGGAACACAGCAATGCGAACATTGCTATTTGGCGGTAGAAATTAATAAGAGCGAAGTACCAATTCAAACGTCCTTTTGTGTAAGATCTAACACATGTAAAACGTCTATATCCAACAGTGGATTTTATACGGCTAATATAAAGATAAACTTAGGTAATATAGATTAAGGTAGGTCTAATGAAATGACCTGGTGACTCGCTTGGATCATCAGCGTTACATACTTATGAATTAAATCACTTTCTGAAAATATATTATTATGTTTCAGTACAATAATATCACTAGGGAGCGATATAGCATACTTACATACAAAATAGCGGAAGCAGGCCATGGGTTTACTCAAATGCTACACACCTTCCTGTTCCTGCTTCTAAAATTAGATTAGAATGCGGCCCTCAGATTTGAAGACCCCAGTATTAGGGTGTTATGACTTCTAATAAAAGCGTGGAGAATAACCCCGGACATAAACAAAGTCATTCTAATAGTTGAACTTCTATATTATATAAATTAAGTATTTCGTAATAATGGCATATCTATTAGAGATTAGTAAAACGCCATCTGCTTTGGTTCCTCACTCTCACCTTTTTCTACAACCAAATAGCAATAATCCCATTGTTGTGTTCCGTTTTAGAGAGTAAGAGAGGCAGTAATAACATGGTATTTTCATATCCTAACACGGCGACACGCTGGTGATATCCTTGTGATGACACCAGTGTCTATAGGCTGCGGTCACTTTCACCATTAAGCGGAGTAATATATAGCTTCGTTATATACAAACAAATTACATCATATCGTAAGAATGTTTATTGAATACCGACCTTTTGAAGTGATAAATAATAATTTCAAGCTAAGGCCCAATAATTTCTTCGCTGTACAGGTGTCAATAGCAGAGTGTAGCTTGGCGACGAGGATACCCATTTCCGCCCTATTATAAGTAGTTCGCTTTTACACCTGCTATATATGGAGGTACTATTTTACTCAGCCGATACCACAGGGAAATAGGTATAGTATATTGTATAAAAGTAATTTTTACTAAGCGTAAATAGCTAAAGAAACCTTGAAAATCTATGAACGATATATAGCCAAATGTTGCCAATATAATGTCCAAACTTCTTTTAATTTTTCACTACAAAATATAATTCTGTTTTTAAAGCACTTTAAATACATAATAATAATAAAGTACTAGTAATTTAATTTGAGTATTTTCTTTTCAATAAGTACCTATTACATTTACTGTTACAGAGTCTTACTTTTTATCTCACTTTACTAATACTGGCCGTGAGGTATCGGCAGAGTAGAATAGTACCTCCCCCTGTATCAGGTGTCGTAAGAGGCGACTGAGGTACTAGAACCGACAGATGGCGGTATACCCATCCTAAAAAGTGTAGCTCAAACGCATAGAATGGGGAAAGGCAGCAGCGAATGTTGCGCTCTGCGATTGCCAACACGCTTGCCCAGTGCAGAAATTATGGGAAACATTCCCCCTTTCTTGGAGAAGCTTATGTCTAGCAGTAGATTTACAATGGCTGGTATGATGACACGAGTTCCGTGCTTTACTTACCTTCCTAAATCTGTCTCTGAATATCATTTTTCTATAGTAATAATCATAATGCAAAAGAATATTTAGGCGTATATTGTCTTTTATCCTTGTAATAGAAGTCTGTTTTTTTAAGTTCACTTATTTTGTCATATCTATATACAAAAAGACTGCATCGCATTGGGGCTACTTCGATACCTCAGCTAACTGATCTAACTAGTACAATCAGCACTCCTACAAATACAATATAGATAGAACATATTCACATATATAACATACTTTATTGATAAAGTTTATTAGAGGAAAATATGATAGATTGTTTATTTTTTTTTTACAATTAGAAATAACTACTTAAAATTGTATTTAAAATGCACGGTTTGCACCGTTATTACTGATTTTAAATGTCCTTTTACTGACAGTAAGTAACATTACGAAGAAGTGATAAAACCTTTATTTAATTCCCTTCTCCTTACATTCGGAAGAAAGCTGCTAGTAACCAATAAAATTTTCATAAAAAGTTGTAATAACTTTTATATCTTCTAAAATAAAAACAATAACCTTCTCCGTGTACTCACAACTACAGATGATCACATATAAATCTATCAGATCTCCTCAACCAATTATGAACTGAATATACAACAGATAGAGTTCAGTATAAAATGAAAAATATTGGCAGAATCATATAAGTCGACCGTGTGTGCCTCGTAAAGCTATTCAACTGTTATCATATTTTCCTTTACAAATGCATTTATAGCAAAACTTGAGGTGGAGTCAACAGAAAGGCAACCACATATAATGCTCAGCAAAAAGGAAACTATTTAGGGTGGAACTCTTTGGTAACTTCTATCGCTTCGTTATGGATCTTGTTAATACGTCTCAAGTTATGGGCTTGGTTGGTTGAGGCATATTTATAATATAAATATAATGATGTGAGCTACATCGTTCCGAAATTACTGTATAAGCTAGATCGAATTTTGTCCTACAGAAATATGATCATATTTTACATTCCCGTTCTCTCCTCGAATGGTTACCTTTTCGACAACGCCGGAATATTCGCGTCTTAACTACCCTGTTTTCAATTATTTTCAAAACTTGCACACCTACTGATCTTAAAAATTTGATTTTACTTCTGTCTCCATGCCAGGATCGTAGCCGTTGCTCTTCTAATACTCTTTCACTTCTTACTCCTCGTCACGACTCGTACTTCATGTCCCATTCTTTTCCATCCTTATTACCTATATGATTTTGGAATCAATGCCCTCCTAATATCAAACGATAATCGAGAAAATCTGCATGTAAGAGAGCCTTACGCATTTTCTTTAGTTTTAATATCCCTACTTCAATTTCCCCCTTTTTTCTTAATCACCCATACCAAGTAAAGGTACATAATGTTTGTATTGTTTATAACTTTTGTTAATGTATTTATATGTATTAGCAACTACATTTTTTTTTGTTTTGCACTGATACCTGATAGTATCACTTCAATAAATAACTACCTACATCATCCTCTCATTGTTGCTCCACAATCAAAAACACTTCAAACACATTCTTTTCGTACAGCAGTACACTGTATCCATCGAATGAATACCAATCACTCTAGTGCGGCCGGGCTCCCTTAGTCCTCCTCTACTAAAATCAACAATTAACAGTTCCCAACGACGCCCACTCGAACAGAGGTTTGGTCTCAGAGGCTCCCTCAAGGGAATGCCGTACTGATCCCGGACCTATCAAACATATGGATCATTAAGCTCTTTCTCGCCCATCCCTCCGGTAGCACTGTAATTGACATCTGAGTAATCTAACAATAGGTTTTTTGCAAATAGAAATAATGATTAGCTCTCTATAGGATACTGGTGGAATAGAATAGTGGCCCTGTAGGGGGAGGCCCTTGTACTAGATGTCTTAAGAGGCGACTGAGGTACTGGAACCAACCGATAAGGGTATATCCAACAGAAACTTAAATGCAACAGGGCGGGGATGGGCAGCAGCATTCCCGTCGCAATTCAACGCTGTGCAATTGCCACCACACCCGCCTAGCGCGGCAATTATGGGCAAGATTCTCTCTTGTTTAGGAAGACCAATGTTTTATAGTAGACATTTGCGGCTGCTATGAAAATGATGTTAAATTAACTCAAAGGCTTTCTTTAATGTATTTCTTTTCTCTATTTACTTACAAGGCTTACTTTGTTTTTGCAGTACAATATTACCCTTGTAAGCCTATCGACATACTCGAAGTATCGCTATATTAAATAACGTGATAAGTCGCTTAAAGCTTTTGTGTTACGGACATCAGACAACAGAAAAATAACAAATATACTTCCTATATACATATATTGTACACCAAGACACAGAAAAAACATAAATATCATCAAATATTACATTTTATAATATTTGTTGTGTGTGGGGATCGAACCCACGAACTTTAGCGTAAAAGACAGGATCACTATCATCTGCGCCATCGGGCCTGTCTCTTTATATTAATATAAGTATATATTAACAATTACAAGTCACCCCTCAATCAAGAATGCCAACTGAACACAACTAACGAAGTGCTAACCGCAAATAAAACAATATAATTGGCACAAATATAATACAAATTGTGCCAACTCAAACAAGGCTCCGATAGAAGGTTGTTTGGATAGGCCCTAACCGAATTGTGTGGTTGTGAAGTTATGCTAATTTCGAGTTACCATGTTATTGGAAATATACTATTGTGTTAGGAGATTCGCAGGAGTAG
Organism: Heortia vitessoides; assembly: GCA_020976665.1. NCBI lineage: Eukaryota > Metazoa > Arthropoda > Insecta > Lepidoptera > Crambidae > Heortia > Heortia vitessoides. Next base: position 1,957,789 of record JACJUM010002929.1, read on the forward strand.
GAGGCGTCGAATCGATGTAGGCGCTTGCAGCACAAAAAAATCAACCCTATTCAGTTTACTATAGGTACAAATATATGTACCCTATGTGTTAGTATACCATAGATTTATAATTAGACTTTGACTTGCTGTTGACCAAATATAATAAGCAATTCCAGACAACTTGAATTATGTGCAAGTTATAGTAATTATTTGTTTGAATTATAATTAATCCTATTGCACGCGGTACCTAAGTCGCCTTTTACGACTGCTAGAACAGAGGAAGGTATTATTCTACTCCACACGCTCTTTCAGCCATGATGCTCACATACTTTCACATTTATAACATCAGCAGGTTGTCTTGGTTAGAAAAAAATATGGACAAAGTCTTAAGGATAAAAAAAATTGAATTAATAGATTTAAAAAAAAAATTTAGACAGCCAGTGTTATACCAAAAAGTTTAGTATGAAGACATTTAATTAAAGTCTTACATTCCTCATTTTAGCTTCACTGGTTATAATCGTTCGCATTCACGTTCCTTAATAAATAAGAAGTATTTTTTCTTTCCTTGGAAATCAACCGAATAATATCTAGTTTTTCATTTACGTTTATCTCGCGCGTTTTATACATTTGCCCGATAAAACGTCAAGGTCGACGTACGGCTTTTTGCCCTCACTTAAAGTACCAAAGTTAGCAGATTTACATGATTTTGCTCTCAGTAAATGAAGGTTTTACATTAAGTTATTAGAATAAATTTTCTTTTTATAACTCGAGCAAGTCTATGCAAATGAGAAGTGCAACTTTTGTAAAATTTATATGAAAGTTAAACCTACCTGTTTTATCTAGTTTCTGATACAAGACGAACAAATTTAATAGGGCTTGTATTTGGAGATAGTAAATAATATAAAGAGCGTAGAGTACCGGCAAATAATAGTACTTCCACCAGGTACCAGATGTCAGAAGACTTGGTACAAATTGCTCTCGTGCGAAAGTTCGCTCTGCCATTGCTATCACGTCTGCCCAACGCGGCAATTATAGGCACAACTCCACCTTTCTTAAGCAGGCCTTTGTCTAGCAGTGGATGATGATAATAAATATAAAGAAATAGATCATAAGAAAATAAAGTTGTTAACCGATTACAATCATCATCATCATACCAGCCGTTGGAAGTCCACTGCTGGACATAGGCCTCCGCAAGAAAGGACCTCAAATGGGAATCCTGTCTATAATTGAAAGCGTATTGGCAATCGCAGAGTGCAGCTATCGCGACGCGGATGCAGCTGTCCATCCCACCTTGTACATTTGAGCTGCACTGTTCTGGATGGACATACTGCTATCTTACTCGTACTAAGGTAGCTGACAGATACCCTCACGGCTATTTCTTTAGAGAAATATTACTCTTGCACAGGCACAATTGGTAGAAACTACTAATATTTTAATGAAATCGAATTTAGCATAGAATAATCATGGGATACCAGCAGAGTAGAGTAGTACCTCGTGTACAGGTGTCGTGTGTAAGAGGCGACTAAGGCACCGTTCAGAACCGACAGATATATGTATCCGAAATAGCATTTCTTAAATTCTACAGGGCTAGGTAGCAGCATCCCCGTCAAAGTTGTGCTCTGCGATTACCCTACGCTTGCAAGGCAATTATGGGCAAAATATCTCCTTTCTTGACGAGGCCTATGTCCAGCGGTGGGCTTTTTAAGGCTGATATGATGATGAATTCATGGAAACTAAACTGGCATTTGTCTTTATATTTTCCCGATGTTATAAAAGAGACGAAATGGTGATAAAAATACAAATTACACGGTGCCTTTGCTCGTTTCGTGAACATATTCAGTCACATCAAGATAATGGAATGTTGACTGGGTTATAACCTCTTTTTTCGCATTATGTTCTTACCTGCACAAAGGAGAAAAGGCAGGAATTTTTATTATTAAGGCTTTTTATTACGCTCACCAAGAATATAAAAAAGGTTTCTATGAGAAATCTCTTTGAACGGCATTTTCTTTTCATTAATACCACATCATTGTGAGAACTATTCAAGGATTGTGCGTGATGTTTAACGATTTTTCGTTTTAAAGATTGAATGTTATATTTTTTTAAGAAACATTTTAATCGTTTGTTACTAACGTTGAATGAAAAATAATTTCAATTCTATTCAAGTATAACTGAATAGGCTTTAGTCTGAGAAAATTACGACTTCGCTAATTTCGCTTACAATTTGTGTGAAAGGACTTATTGTTAGTTGACGCTCAGAAACGTTGCTGGATTTTGTGAAAGGAAACATTGGATGTCTGTTGTAAATTTAAGCCTTGCTTATAATAAGTTTTTCGGATATTATCTAATAGAACCACACAAAATAACTAGGTGTCGATTTGCAGCATTCATTTAGCCAGATTGGTGAAAAGTCAGACGGAAATAGAAAATAATGAATTCCTACAACATCTCATATATTGACCTGACTCCATAGTAAGTCGCTTAAAGCACTTGTGTTATGGATGCCAGACAAGAAATATACTACTTAAAAACATATATTTAACACAGACACAGAACAAACACAAATATCATTATGTAAATATTAACTCTGGTTAGGAATCGAACCCACGACTATTGGCGCACAACAAAAAAAAATCTTTCTGTTTCAGTGTTAAATAATGTATTATGTTAGTGATTGCTCCGTTGGTTGATGTCCGTAATACAAATGGTTTTAAAATAACTTCTAATTCCAGCAGACAATAAAAGAAACAGAGGAATATAATGTCATTGATATGCATAATACTAAGTATTATGCCAATTAGACATTAAGATATGAGTATTCTAGCATATTATTGGAAATAAATACGAACGTTTTTAAGTAAATCCTCTACTGGTATGCACTTCTTTTATGCATTAAATGCACTAATTCCATGCTTGTTTCTTAAAGGTTAGTGAAGGTTTTTGATAATTCTTCTATGAAGTTTTGTAAAAAAGGTTTATTTATATATTACAGATATATCTACTTTTTAAAACTAGGTGTCGTAGGAGGCAATTAAGGTAGAAAAAGTGATAGATAGCGGTATATCCGAACAGTACAAATACACAGGGTTGAGATGGACAGGTGCATCTTCGTCGCGAAAGTTGCGCTCTGCGATTGCCAACACGTTTGCCCAGCGTGGCAATTATAGGCAAAATACCCCCTTTCTTGGGAAGGCCTATGTCCAGCTGTGGACTTCTAAATGGCTGATATGGTGAAAGTAACTAAAGCTGTTTCTTTTATAAAGAATGCACTATAATTCATTAAAATCTATAACTACCGTTTGAATGACACATTGACAAACTCACCCTGTGCATTTCAGCTACACTGATTCGGATGGAGATATGCTATATATCGGTTCTGAGACCTTAGACGCCTCTTACGACACCTGATACAGAGGGAGGTACTATTCAACTCTGCCGGTACCTCACGTCAACTTTAACATTTTCAGTCATCTTATTCATCATTTCCTTAAAACCGGATACAACTTATATATTTATTACTTATATATTATACCTAAATTGGTCTGTAAGTCTTAATGTCTTATTACTTTTACTCAATCTAGTCCAAAGAATACTATACAAAACATTGGAATTGTTTTCTCTTGGTATTTCTCAAAACGTAACTTACTATTGACAAATTTACTTAAAAACGGATGCAATATTTTTGCTTAGCGGATTAATGTATAGATTATTAGAAATATTGTTTTTCGTTAAATCTAAATTAGAGTATGAATTTTGATGTTACTGCGTATTATGTCTACACAATCTAGTCCAAACATCGGAATTATCTGCTGTTGATTTCTCACTAAACTTAACTTAGTATTAACAAGGTTGAAAGTCACATCAAATCCCATGCAAAATAACAAACTCCGGGCTCACAAAAGCAACGACAAAATCCAATATGGCCACCCAAGGCTTGCGGAGGCAGTGAACCTCCGACGTTTATGGGGTTTTATTGGGGAACCGTGGAAATTAAGGCACGGATCCTGCCAGAGATTGCCGACTGTTTGGGATGAACACTTTGACGTAAGCGGTGCCGCGTTCAGACTGTGTCGTGTAAAATGTATCTCTTTATATACTCTGTTCAATAACGGATGCCATTTGTTAAGTTTCATTTTTTTTGGATTCATATTTAGAATTGATATATTGATTCATATGAGAATTCCTAACTTTTTATTTAATAGACCAGTTCGACAACAAGCATACATTCCGCGTGATAGTAAGCGTCACTGCAGCCTATAGACGTTCGTAATATTACAAGGATATTATCAATAACGCGTTGCCAAACATTACCCAGTAAATTTACTGCCTCTCTCACCGCATCACTGTGTACCGGACACAGTAATGCGAATACTGCTAATTGGCGGTAGAAATATGTGAGGAGATTGTGGTACCAACGCAGACGACCATATGTTTATGTGAGATCAAACTCATATAAACATATATAAATAAATATAAATATATAGTTAAGACGTTGTCCTGTCTTAACTATATATTTATGTTTATTATGAAGAAAAACCATTACGGCTATAAATTGAGATATAAATTCTTTCGCTTAATCATCCCGGACAAACAACGTTTTTATATATAATGATTTTATTAGCCTTATTTTATTTTGCGACGCTCGATATACATCGGTTAAATGGAAACAATAATAATATAAATTCACATAACATGGTCTAATTCCGAAATAAGTAACTTAAAGCGTTTGTGTTACGAATATTCTTTCAAATTGCTCTTTTTGCACTGCACTTTAACCTATTTCAATCGCCACATATCAGTGTTCGAATCGCTGTGTTCCGGTTTGAATGGTGAGAGAGGCTGTGAAATTACTGGGTAAAAGTGATGTAGTATCTTCAGTTTACAGGGTTGGCTACATGTTAATAATATCTTTATATGACACGAGCATCCATATACTGCTAGTTGAACCTGGAAAATGCCATTATTTATTATATTTACCATTACAGTTGCTCTTCTAAACACTCACGCAGTTTGTATGTTGGGGTAATGAAAAGGCTAAAGGAAAGGGTACAATGCATCAACAGCAACCCACTGAGAGAACTACAGGATGCCAACTGAGTGACGAACTTCTACAGAAATAGATGATGGTTAGATAGAGCAGCAAAGTGCTGAAAACTATACATTTACAAACTGCTTCTAGATCTATCAATAAAAAGCTAGAAGCAATATTTTTAAATTATCTGCTATGTTTTAATTGTTTTTGAATAATAAATAATAATAAATTCACAAGACATTTCATACTTTGATCTGACTCCGAGATTAGTAACTCGATGCACCAGTGTTACGTATATTAGACAACAAAGATATTACATGAATAATACTTGTTGACTATAATAATACTTGAACATATAGTTATAACATATAGTTTGTCCTTGGTCGGGATCGAACCCACGACCTTTAGCGCACAAGATAGGGTCACTACTATCTGTGCCATCAGGCCCGTCAAAGTCTTTTGGTTTTTAGTTTAACCGGCCCGATTTCTTTCGCATTCGGTGGCGTTTCTATCTTTTCGACAAAGATTGTAGGTTCCATCTTCAACTAGGATAAAAGTATGAAATTACAATGTGTTTGCTGTGTCTGAGTATTAAATATATGTTTTTAAGTATATTTGTAACCTCTCTGCAGTCTCATATCCTTAACACAAGTGCTTTAAATGCTGACCATTATGTTTGTCTGCCGACCTGATATAATAAAAAATAAATAGTTTTTGGTGAACATGAGACTCATTCAGACTTGCGTTGATTTATGAAAATATTGACAAGAACCTTCATAAATTTTTAACAATTTGCACAAACCTCGTTACACGGTCCAATTTAAAATTATCAACGATAAATAAAATTCAATGCTACCAAAAGGATGCAATTTTAAATTCTGTAGCCCGGGGTTACAACAAATAATTATTATATTTCGCCTTTCACACTGTAATAAAATTTCGACGAGCGTATTAAATACGTGATTGCTTCATTTAATTTGGCATCAGGCGGTTTTAAGCTACGAGTGACGTCATCGTTAGCCATTTTCCCTTAATATATGAATTTGGGATGCATGAATGTGTTTAATGTACTGAAAATGAGTTGGACGTTGCAAATGGAATTCCGTTTTTTGTTAATAATTTCTTGGAATTCAAATATATATATATATACTGAAACCGTGTCAAATCTACAGTAAGATATCCATAGTCTATGCAAGCACGTCTCGCACACTTTATTGGTACCTCTCATCTATTTGTACCACTTAGTTTAAAAGGTAGGGTAGATTTAACAGATTTATTAGTCCAAATGCCATGAGATCTTCAAATCAGAAGGTTTAAACTACGAAAGAAGAAAATATGATATGTGAGTTTATTGAGGGGATCGGAGAAAGATAGTAATACCAACAAGTACAACAAAGATAACTGCAGGCTCATTACGCGAAAATACGCTCATATAAATAGAGTGCAAAAAAAATTGATGATGACGGAGGACCCGTATCAATTTAGCAGGTCTTACGAACCCAAAAGTATTAATAATACACACTGATTTGAAAATAATTAATTTTGTGAATTATGTTTAAAAAATGCTTAAAGTCATATGGCTTTTAGTGGGGTACCGGCAGAGTAGAATAGTACCTGCCCCTGCACCAGGTGTCGTATGAGGCGACCGAGGTACCAGAATAAGCAAGCGTGTTTGCAATCGCAAAGCGTAGCTTTTGCAGCGAGGATTTCGCTGCCCATCTCCGCTCTGGTGCATTTACACTACATTGCTCACTCGGACAGACATAAACATGGTATAGTATACTTACTTTTTGTAACAAATGAAAAATCGAAACCTGTTATATAACCCTATGGAGTAACAAAAATACTATTAAAGTTTTTCATAATAGGAAAACAAGCACACGACCAATTGCAACAAATATCTCTTGCGTTGCTGCAAAGAATTTTTGGATTCTTACAAAACATCAAGCACACAGATAACAAAAAAAAAATCCGTCGCACAGAATATATGAGAGGATGTAATGAAAGTCATAACTTTATGAAGAGAACTTAGTGCGGGCTGCTCCCAGCTGAAGGGAGGGGCTGTGGAATATTAACGTACAAAACATCATGGCATACGCGGTTCATGCAAGAAGAGACATCTTCCCAACCGGCATGAATTGGACGTATTCAAAATATTCAATTACAGTTTTTTTCGATATTTATGCTGACTCGCTCACCAAACTTGAGATCTGTTTTTTGTAGCCCTAGTGAACAAAGATTTACTTGCACCAAATTTTTTAAAAAATTATTATTATCGTCATACCTGCTATTGAAAGCCCACTGCTGGACAATAAGCCTCTCCAAGGAAGGGAAATTTTTTCTAATAATTGTCGCGCTGCGCAAGCGTATTGACAATCGCCCATCCAGTGCATTTAAGCTGCACTGTTTCGGATGGATATACCGCCATCTTTCGGTTCTGGTACCTTAGTTGCCTCTTACGACACCTGGTGCAGTGGAAGGTACTATTCTACTCTGCCAGTGCCTTACGGTACTATAGACGGTATAGACGGTAATTTTTTATTTATTAATAATTTTTTTACCATGTTATATTTTTCATATTTAGTTTGCTAGATTAAGATCACATTTGTATATGTTTGTGTTATATTTAGACAAATAAAATTTAAAATGTGGGATCGTTTGCTGGGTGTTATATGATTTTGGTAAGGTTGAATATCAAAGTTTTTTGTAACGAAAACTTATCGGAAATCGTTATTAGGTACTGAATAATTATAACCCATACACAACAAGAAGTGCAAAATAACATGTGTAGATGTATAATTAACAGATTGAATAGAACTAGTTCACTATTGTCACGATATCACTGCGTAAAGAGAAATCTTCTACTATGTGACGGGAATGCTGCTGCCCTTTCCAGCACTGTTGCATATCAGCTAACACTGTTGTGGGTGGATATAACGCCATCTGTCGGCTGTGGTATGTCGCCTCTTATGACAACTAGATCAAAAATGTAGGATTCGACTCTGCTGGTATCCCATGGTACAGAACTCGGTATAAAATACATAAAGTAATGTGGATTTGAAGGGTCCATGATCTGAGACATAAGACAAAAATTAATTCTTGGTACATGATGACACTAATTGGAATAAAAATTTGCTAGAATTAGCAGATGTGAGAGAAAATGGTTATTTTTCTACCACATTTTCGATTTACAAAATCGTTTAATAGTTTTGTTAGAGACTGGAACTCGTTACAAAGTTTAGGTATGATATTTTTGGGATTCTTCTTTATATATATTACTTTCCCACTTATGAAAAACGTCAATGATAAGTGATTGTGATAATAAGTAGGTATGCTGAGTACTACATCAGTTGATTATTAATAAACGTTTCATCAACAAATCAAATACATTTGTTAAAAATCTATTACTTTGATATTGCAGACCTATAATACATCATTTATATTTATTTATAGTCATCGATTTAAAGACTTATGGATTGTTTTAATTTTTAACTTGAATTTTTTTTTTAATTTAAAAATCTGATAAATATACCTTTTATTAGTATTTAATCATATTAATTATACTGACCCGATGGCGCAGATAGTAGTGACTTTACCTTGTGCGCCAAAGGTCTTAGGTTCGATCCCCAACCAAGACAAGTATTTATATGATATTTGTGTGTGTTTTATGTCAAGGTGTTAAATATATGTATTTAAGTACTATATCTGTGATTCCTCCGTTGTCTGATATCCGTAACATTTTAACGCTTTTGGCGACTTATCTCGGAGTCAGGACAATGTATGAGATGTTGTGCGATTTTTTTTATTAAAAACATTCCGGTTTCGACTTTACAATATATTCGATTATTGGTATTTTTGAAGCTAAATTCTTTTAAAAGGATCTGGTTTAAAATATCTACTTTTTAAATCTATCCTTTATAAGTCATATCCAGTAAACCTAGGTCTCAGTTGGGTACCTCCCTCTCGTTACAATATCGCGACATTACTTGAATATTATCCTTTGAATCAGCGCCATATTTATTTTCAAGCACACACATATATATATATATATATATATATCTATAGTTGCTAGGCTAGTTGATATATATATATATATAATACTCCCTCAGGTTAGTTTAATGTAGGCTTAATTTGCATATATGACAAGACGACTCTTATGATCTCGTAGAGTCATCAGGGTCATCAGTAACAAAAATATAATAGAATTTAGTACATGCTATTATGGGAAATCTCTTTTTATTTATAAAACTTTTGTGGATTACAAAGTGCTTGTAATAGGCCTACTTGTATAAGATATGTTTTGTTCAAATGTTCTTTATTATCTCATACATTGACTTGATTCCATGTCAAGTCACTTAAAACACTTATGCTACGGACATTAGACAACAGAGGAATTACAACTACTACTACATATACTACGTAAATACTTTAACAACCAGATATTGAACAAATAATATAAATATTTGTCTTGGGTGGGAATCGACCCCACAACCGTTGGTGCATAAGATAGGATCACTACCATTTACTATCAGGCCTATTTAACACAAAAGTTTTGCTTATTCTCAGATTGAGTATTTTTGAGGTACCTTCATGGCGGTGGATACATATGGAGTAAAATAATACCTTCTTCTATATCAGGTGTCGAGATACGTGACTATCGTACCAGAACCGACAGATGGCGCTGTCAGAAAGATAAACTAGTAATTGTAATTATATATATATATTTTTGTATAAGATTGGACAGACATTGTAATTGATTTTTTTAATTCTATTGGATTGAAATCTCAAGACAATTAATTTATATATGTTTATTATATGGTATGACCTTTGCGGTATGACAGACGGTTCTATAGAAACTAAATTAACTTTTGCTATTCAAGAGAACAATTATAGGAACTAGAAAAAATCAAATTGTCTCAAGTTTCAAGCGGGACAAGAGTTGTTTGTTTTTCAATGAAATATTATCTTAAATATTATTTAGCATTTTTCTATGCTGTTATTCGAATAATCGGACGATTTGTATGTATACACGTCTTAAAATAAAATAAAAATCCTGTACTCTTCCAAATTGACAGATTTTTTCAGATTGAGAAGACTCCCGTATTTTGACACAGTCGTAAACACGTGCCGTGCTTCGTTACGAAGTTGTGTCAGACGTTAATGACGCGAAACAAGTGCTAACGAGCGCCTGCCGATTCCCGTCACGTATCCGTCACGTCGTGACACAGTCGTAAACACGTTGTTTACGGGACTTGTTCTTGCAAACTCATCAGCGGTGTGATTGCTAGACTTTCTATGTCGATTTTAACAAAAAATCTGTATATTTATCTATATAGACCAAAAACTTCATTAGATCACTTGAAATTCTTCCAAGCTTGATATTGTGGTATGTCGGACACATTAAGAACCCTGAAAAAGGTTTAAACAGTTAACAATTTGGGGATTATTCTTTACTATATGTAAGGTTCTAATTCTGGTTATGTATTATAGATTATTTTTCTTCAGTTTATATGCTTCAATACCTTCAGCTTACATGTGATACATTTAACACGTACACACAAAATAAATAAAATTGTTAATATCATAATTGTACATATTCTTCTGGGGTAGAGATCTAAACTACCTAATAAGATATGAACACTAAAATTCTATTTTTTTAATTAGGTCAGCAAACAAGCGTAGGGTCCGCTTGATGGTAATTATAATCACAGCCTATAAAAGCCCGTGTCAATATAAGAATATCACTAGCGTGCTGCCAACTCTATGAACGGAAAATACTGTCACATTACCCAGTAATTTACCGTCTCTCTCACTCTTCAAACCGGAACACAGCAATGCGAATACTACTATTTGGCGGTAGAAATAGGTAAAGTAGATGAGATACCAATGCAACCTAACCTACCTAACTTTTTACTATTTCTACGGTTAAATAGTAGTGTTTGCATTGCTTTATTCTGGTTTGAAGGGTAAAAGAGGCAGTGAAATTACAGGGTAATGCGACATAATATCTTCTAGTCATAAGGTTGGCAATGCGCTAGTGCCCTTGTATTAAAAGCGACTTTAGTTTGTGATGATACTTGCTAACACGCGGACCGTATACACTTGTTTGTCGGTATTTTTTTTTATTTATTGAGACCACAAACAAGTTTACACAGTAATATCATATAAATCATTGTATACCCAAATTAGCTGGTCAAAATATGGTCTAATAATAAAAAGAAGTTAGTTCTATAATAAGTTAAGGTCGACTTATTATTTGGTTTGTTAGAACAAGATTTTCTGTACTATAATATAAAACAATGATCCTTAGGCAATCTTTTTGAATCTTGTGGTACATTTAGTTATAGATTATAAGGGTGGCTGAATGCAAACAGATGTTTCAAAATATATATCTATTTTTAGTTCTATCAAAATTTTTGTCTGTTTAATAATTCACACAACATCTCATGCATTGAACTGACTTCAACGCACTTGTGTTACGGACAACAGATTACAGAGGAATAAAAAATAAAAAATAAGTATTTAACTTAAATACATACAGAGTAGAATAGTACCTTCCCATGTACCGGGTGTTGTAGGAGGTGACTAAGATACTAGAACCGACAGATGGTGGTACATCCATCCGAAACAGTGCAGCGCAAATGTTAAGAACGGGGATGGGCAGAAGCGTTCCCGTTGCGATAGCTGTGCTCTGCTATTGTAAACACGCGCGGCAATTATTGGAAAAAACCTCCTTTCTTGGAAAGATTTATGGTCGCCTTACGCCTTACGATACCTGGTGCAGTGGGAGGTACTATTCTATTCTGCATATGTGAGAGTGAGATAACAATGCAGACAAACTTATAGTATAAGTATTAGGTTTATTTCTGGTGACATGTTTATTATAATTTATGGTATAAAGAAAACACACTCCTTTTTCACACAATTTCTTTGGTTATTTTAAATAGGATCAGCGCATGTTTTTCTAGGTTAACCTCTGACAACGACCACTATACGTTTATATTATAATTGCCTTTATTAAACCTTTCTTCCCGCGCCCCAAATACTATAAGATTCGTCAGTCATAACATTTACTATTCTAATACAAAACATTTACCAAAATTTAATTTAATAATTTTTAGGTAATCAGAACACCACAATATAAAAATCTTTTATATCTTTTATAATAGCTAGTAAAATGGAGCCTGACATGATTTGACATGGATGTCATATGGTGATGAATGTTGGGTATGGCAGAAGAAGCATGCGAGTAGAATAAATGCTGTTAAAACGAGAGCACTTCGAAGTATGTATGGTGGGAGTCTGAGAGAGAAAATGAAGAATAGTGTGACCAGAGATCGATGTGGTGTAAAAGATGATGTTGTGGTAGTAAGAATGGATGAAAATAGAATGATGGTACAAATATATAGAGCGGAAATGATTGGAAGTGCTGGTATAGGACGACCAAAGCGATTACATTTTAACCAGGTAGAGGAGGTATTAAAGAAGGGCCAGCTCAGATGTACCAAGAATAAACAAGCGTGTAAACGTGGACTAATGCGAGTAAGGGAAGCAAGAGATGTATGCCAAGTAACAAGTGGAAATCTTTCTCTGTCTCTGAGGTCTCTGCCAAGAGTGTGTCATATCAATAGAAAAAACATCATTAATTTACTGTATTTTAAAGATTTATTTATAAATTTTAGTCATGCTTCTAAAAAAACACTCCTTATATAATTAATATTATTTTCCAACTTAACGCCCCTGGTTACCTAACCGCTGGGCGCTGTTATTCCTTGTATAAATATTTTTCCTGGGTGGGGATCGAACTTACGACCCTTGGCACATAAAATAGGATCACTACCATTTGCGCCATTGGGCCCGCCATTTTTATTATGTCACACAATAAACAGACTTTGGTTGGTTTTTCATTTCACGCAGTAAAATATTTAATTCAAAAATAAATCAGTGACACAAGAGTCGGTATTGTACGCCCAACCTTACAACATCCGAATGTCCTTAAGCATTACACGGCAAACGGTCGAGAAACGGGTTCAGACGCACGTTGTTTACAATATCATCCCTTTTTGTATAATGTCTTTTGTGGAACGTGACATCGGAATGGTCGGGGCCATTTGCAGACGTTTCTTCTAATAATTTGAACGGATTTTTGTGCTCAGAAAACGGGGACATATAAAATGAAACAATTAAATAAATATTAATAATTATTAGAATATCTCTTTAGTTTAGGTTATGGTTGTAATTTACGTGATGTGGAAGATTATATATTTACTAGTTTTTACCCGTGGCATCGCTCGCTTGAAGTATCAATGGAAACAGTATTATTTTAGGGATGAAAGGATCTTTTCTTGTAAAAATGAGTTCTTCGACATCGAATAATTAAAATCCGATTGGTATATTCTATCACATTATTTTTTACCCAATAGCACGTTTCAAAATTTCTTAGCGCCATCTATTAATTTTGACGTGACAACGTCATATAAATTTGTTTGCCGGGTGACACTTTAAGAAACTGCGTTAGGCTCCGCTCACGTTATGCGCTCACAATGAGAGCGAGTGAGAGGCACGCGTCCCTCTCACTCGCTCTCATTGTGACGTGTGTTACGCAAATGTATTGCAAGTTTATTATATGTATATTTGTATATAAATACGTATGTATGTGTAAAGGTAAAAATAAAATTTTGTTAATATGAAATTCAGTCCGAGATTCTTTGTATAAATTAATGTTTTAAATATAATTCTTTGTATAAATAAATGTTTTAAATTGTTACTATTATTTCATCCTTATTCCTACCATACGAATGAATATTCACATTCAAATTATTTTACCACTCAAAGTCGTTGTCACGTAAAACTTTCGCCCGTATACCGACTTTATTTTATAGTATCAAAGTTGTGGTCTATCGTAAATTCCACGGCAATAGAACATTTCTTTGGGATGAAACTATGATACTCCTACTATGAAAAATTGTAAGATGAATTATGTGAGTTTGAAATATAAATTAAAGAAAAGGTCAATTATGTGTAAAAGATGATGTTGTGACAATAATAGAGAAAGGTATGTTGAGATAGTTTGGATATGTAGAAATGATGGATTAAAGTAGAATGACTGCTTATATATATCGAGTGAAAGTGAATAGAAGAATTGGTATGGGGTGACTTAGACGAATATAACTTAACAAGGTAGAAGAGGTATTGAAGAAGCGCCAGGTCAGAACTACCAAGAATAAACGAGCGTGTATGAAAGAACAAATGCAAGTAAAGGAAGTGAGAGAGGTATGGTAAGATCGTAGCAAGTGGAGATTGATAGGACACTTATAAGAACATTGGTTGAGTAAAAAAAACATGAAGAGATAACGATCAAACTTGCTATCAAATTTATAATATTAGATGGGATTAAGTTTTCTAAGGATTTGTTACGGTGATGAAGAACGGTGAGAAAAAAAATAATTTATGATAGATATTTTTTGAATTACACTAATTTTGGACTGTTCAGACATGAATTCCACTGCCGCTGGAAGAATGAATGAAGCCGTTCGAAAATAGCCATATGCTTGATTATTCTTAAATCATGCGGTCGCCGCAGACCGACGTGTACCTCTCGAGGGCGCCTCTGAGGCTGGCCCTCGAGAGGCGCCCTGGGCGTTGTTGTGGAGAGTTTATTCATCATACACTGCTGGACTTAAGAATCCACAAGAAAAGGAAGTATTTACCAATAATTGCCGCGCTGGCCAAACGTGATGGCAATCACAGTTGTTGCTTTTGAGCTACACTGCTTCGGATGAGAATACCACCATCTGTCGTTTATGGTACCTCAGTCGCCTCTGACGACTTCTGGTACAGGTACTATTTTACTCTGCCAGTGCCACTCGGCTACAGTTGATACATAGTTTCCAATAGATTGTCATCATACCAGCCATTAAAAGTCTACTGTTGGACATAGGCGTCCCCAAAAAAGGGGGTATGTTGCCTATAATTGCCACGCTGGGCAAGCGTGTTGGCAATCGCAGAGCGCAGCTATTGTGACGAGGAATCTGCTGCACATCCCTGCTCTGTACATTTGAGATCCGCCCTGTTCTTTTTAATAGATATTTCATGAACATTTTAAAAATATATCTTAAACTCAAAATTAAAATATTCAAAATTCAAGTCAATCATTACAAACACTTTCGTAACAAAAAACAATAAATATTTCAAGAATATGAAGCATTAGATTCTATTATACTCATAATACTGATGACCCCGATGACCCTACGGGATCATAAGAGTCATCTAACATATGTGAATTAGGCTTACTTTTTACTAATTTGCTGGCACTAGACGTATCTTAAAACTATTGCAGGTTTATTACACAAGCCAGTAGAAAGAAACCTGCAAGTAAAACTGGTGTATAAAGGTAATCAATGCTAAATAGTTAGTGATAAGAGAGAGTGGAATATACCGGCAGAGTAGAGAATAGTACCTCTTATTGCACCAGGGGCAGAGACGCGACTAAGGTTCTAGAACCAACAGATGGCGGTATATCCATCCGAAACTGTGCAGCTCAAATGCACAGGGCGGGAATCGGCAGCAGATGTATTCTAGGGTAGAAACGGGATAAAACTTCCACAGTAATGGAATTAACCATTGTATAATATCGCGGACGAAATGTGGCTGCTAGTTTTATATAAAAGAGCATAATATGTGATAATTCAATACCGCGAATGTAACTTTAGGAAATATGGTACATATTCCATATTTTCTAATTGGGTTTTCAAATTAATTTACAACCGTTACTATCACGGTATTGCGCTATCCATGACAATCATTTTTTTATAAGATTAGGTCAACAAACAAACGTATAGTCCGCGTGATAGTAAGCATTACTGCAGTCTATAGACGCTCGTGTTATTACAACGATATCAGTAGCATGATGCCAACTTTGTGCTTAAAGATATTATAACACATTACCGAAAAACTTCATTGTCTCTCCTTCCCTTCAAACCGTAAAATAGCAATGCGCACACAGATATATGGCGGTAGAAATAGGTAAAAGTAAAGTACCAATAAGGACGACCATTTGTATATGATCTACCTCATGTTAAATATGTGCATACAACCTCTAGGCGAACAAGGTGAACAGATGATCTAAGCCGCGGGTATATTTATAGAGTCAGATAAACTATTAATAGCCTTCAAAGAAACCTTTGATATGAATAAATTCTCTAGGAATAAATATATTTGATATATGTGTGAGGGTGTGATCCCAATATATGTTAGAGTTCATCGACCTCATGGATAATATAGTCACAGTATAAGGTTTATATAAGAATGACTGCGCCCCGCGGTTTCTCTAGCGTAGATTATATTTCTGTAAGAAAAAAAATAAGAGAAGCCGAGTCACTTCTTATGATTAGACGGGCTTGACTCAGACGGTAGAGATTCAATCTTGTGCGCCAAGGATCGTGGCTTCGATCACCACCCAGGACAAACATGTATATGAAGATATTTATGTTTTTTCTGTGTGTGTGAGTGTGAGTATGAAACTTTTATTATTTTTGTGATTTCTCTGTTGTCTGACGTCAGAAATATAAGAAATTTAAGCGGTTTATCTCGGAGTCAAGTCAATGAATGAGATGTTGCGTGAATATTTTATTATTATATTTATAACATCAGCTATCTGTCGTTTTATTTATCTTATTATATTCTATATTTATTTTTATAGTCATATATGTCATTTTATAAAGCTGTTATTTTGACTTTACAAACAGACACTCCATTTTTATTTACAAATGCCACTGATACTCGCTAAATGTTATCTATCTATCCAATAATACGATATGAAAGTAGAGCCGGCCAAAGCAAATACTTCGTCCTTATATCCTTTACAATTATGTGGTAGGCTGTACTGATAGGAAATCACGCACGGTCGTGCAACAAACTTTGGCAACACTTGGTTCAAGCGAATATCACACTAAATACTTTGACATAAGAACGGGTATTAATGCTAACATAACGGTGCCAACAACCTCGTCATTTAATGATGTCTTGGACGACATGCTTTGATCTTGTTTAAGAAGTGTGGTGCAAGTTAGGTGATTTCTTTTTGTTGTATAATAATAAATAAATTCACATTTAAGGGTAACATCACCCCCGACAGCCCATTACTATACTGGAGAGAGTAAAAGTGGAAAGATAAAATAAATTGAAAATGTTAGAATATTTTGAAAGAAAAACTGGAATGCCTGGAAGGGGACTACGAAGGTCTAATGGAATAAAAGAGTCTTTTGTAAATTTTTCTAAGAGAAACAATGTTATGTTGTTTATATATATAAAAAAAATATTAATACGTGGTGTGACAAAGAAGTACAAACAAAGTGGTTATCAGTGAAGGCTAACCGTAGACTGCAAGGGATTTATTATGTAATATGAGAAATATGAAGCCAAAAAAAAGCGTGTGATAGAAATGGTAGCGCAAAAGAAAGAAGTAATAAGAGATTAATTTAACAGGAAGTTATGTAATAACTAAACGGATAATATTATGCTGTTCTGGAAGTCGATACGAAAAGCAAGGCTAAAATCATCTTCTTCACAGTTTAGCGTTATATAGGTGCGATTGTGAAAGGTGAAGAGCGAACACTTAATCAACGGAAACGGAACTTATATTGAAAGACTGTTTGAAAGAAATTATGCAGAGAATGAAGAAGAAAGACGGAGAAGAGAAGAGATAAATGATGGCAGTGAAATTGAGATAAGTTTGGATGAGATTTTGATGTGCATTAAAAAGTATGAAAGTTGGAAAGGTTGCAGGGTAAGATAGAGTGACTGTTTAGATGCTAAAGGCTGGAGAAGAAATAGCAGTCAGTCAGCTGTACCTTGTCAGTTACCTTTTTAACCTGTACTGGAGGACAAGCAAAGTACCAAATGATTGGTGCAAAGTAGTAATTATCTTCTTGTATAAAGGAAAATGGTCGTAGCAAGACTGTAAAAATTACCGCGGCAATAACCTTCTCAGCGTCGTTGGCAAAATATATGCAAAGATTTTAGTATAAAGAGTTGTGAATGACACTGAAGGAAAGATCTGGGATGTACAAGCAGATTTTAGAAAGGGAATGTGGTGCGTGTATTAAATCTTTTCCCTGCATAGCCTGTAAGTGCCTAGAAAAAGGTCAAAAGGTCTATTATAATGTGTGTGTATGTGATAAATTGTAATGCCATTTCATAAAAACCGAGTAATATTTTGTACTTCGTATTTGGATTGTGGAAATAGAATTTGGGACACATCTAGTCTGAACTGGGATACAGCTGTTCACGCTCGGCTTGATTATTTTTTTCCCTCAATGTCCTTCATTTTTATGCAGACGACATTTTGGTGACATATTGTAACAGGGTGTTTGCAGTACCTTTTCTGATTGTGAACCTGAAATTCTCCTAGGACTAAAGAAACCGGCACTAAAATCCGAGGCTATCTATGGTTATGGCCCCAGGAAAGGATTGCCTAGGGATTTCCACATCTTTATATATATATAAAAAGTGCCCAATGTTTGTGTAGTACCCAGCTTGAGAGATAGGATATATTTTGTCTCAATTTATGGTCACAATATGTTTTTCATGGTGAACATATAATTATAGTTAGGAGAGCGCAACGACTGTCGGTTATGCTAGTATTGTGGCAAAGGCCTCAACCTAAACGGCCGGTGGACCTTCCGTAAACTTTTTGAGCTGTTTCCACTTATTTAAATTTATTTTCTCTTTATATTAAACTCATCTCGGCTTCGCCGTCAAATGAAGATGAAAAATGGTAATTTGGGTTATACATAAGAGAAGGATACGAACTTTTTTGTAGACCTTTCTCCTTCTTTTTATTGTGTTCAACTTTTTTATCTATCCAGTCGGGTTCACCTAGTGTTTGCAATGTAATCACAAAAAAACATTTTTATGACATTTTACATTAGAAACATCTAAAATGATCACTTTTTCTTTACTATGTTGCATGTATCTATTAAAAAACCGCGTCAAAGTCCGATATGAGAATACTTATTGACAGACAGACAGTGGAAAGCAACCTTATTTTATACTATATAGCGATCAGTCTGTCGATATCAATGGTTTCGAATGGCTAGTTGATACCAGGTTTAATACTGAAGCAAGGTTTAATACCAGCAGCATGCTCGTCGCAAATTCTGCGCTCAGCAATTTTTTAAACGCTTGCCCGGCATGGCAATTCCGGGCAAAATTCCTTCTTTTTTAGCAAGGCCTATGTCCAGCAGGGGACTTCTAATGGCTTATATGATGATTAATACTAAAGCCACGATAATGGTAGCTTTACACTATACCAATACTAGAACTCCAAACTCTCTTGACTTGTCCCATACACATTTTCCGCGAAACTTACCGCATCCAATAGTTACGAGCATCAAAGCGTCCGGCTCTACTTCAGCAACTCCAACTTGCGAAACAGATTTTTGTTTATTCCTATCAGGCTTAGTAATGAACTAATCTATCTCGTTAAAAGTTTTATTTACGCTTTATATAGTAAAGAGTCTGAAGATGAGCTATTTACGGAAGGTCTTAATTATCAAATCAAATCAAACAGTAATATGAAAATCTAAATTGTATTACATTTTTAATAATGATGACCCTGTTGAACCGACGGGATCGTAAGAGACATCTAACATTTAAATTAGGTTTATGCTTATCCTAGTCTGAATTAAAGTTCATAACACAAACCACCAAAAAGGAACCTACAAGAAAAACTATTGGTGATAAAAGTTCTACCAATACTAAATGACTATTTAATTAGTGTTAATGGAACCCCTACGGTGTCAGCGCTTACAACCCGTTGTCGTAAAGCTAGGTTAGAGCAATTCAATCTCAGGCAGTTTTATCATTTATATAATCTTAAATATGAAATGTTTTAGAAATAATCCTACGCTTTTTATTTTTTTAACTTATCAATCGGTAAGCCTGATATGCTGCCTGGCCCTTTTTTTTATAAAATCTTATGTTGTTGCCCTTGAATAGAATTGTGCGGTGGGCCCGGCGAGCTAATATTTACTTCTATTATTAACATTATGTATGTCACAGTTCTTAAACATACATATGTTTAAATAGCCATACTTAATGTTTTCATATACATACAGACAATCGCAGATGGTAGTGATCCTGTCTTGTGCACCAGGGGTCGTGGGTTCGATTCCCACCCAGAGCAAATATTTATATGATGATATTTGTGTTTGCTCTGTGTATGGGTGTAAAATATATGTATTTAAGTAGTATATTTGTGATTCCTCTGTTGTCTGGCATTCGTAACACAAGTGCTTTAAGCGACTTACCACGGAGTCAGGTCAATGTATGAGATGTTGTGGGAATTTATAGAAAAAAAGTCAGAATATTAATTTCTTTGATTTTTTCTTTTAGTGATTTCTTTTGAGTCATTTTATAAATAGCACTAATAGCCCTCTTCTACAGCACAAATATCAAATTTATTTCAGATGCGCTACCTCAGAATAATACACTATAAGACTTATCACTGTAGAAATAGCTAAAATAAACTAGGCGAGCTGTGTCTACGTCTGTTAATTGACTCTATTCTGTTTGATGATCAACTATATGAGGTCCCCATTGTAGCTTGCTGTCCAGGGTAAGATTTAACAACTAAGCATGAATTTATTTGTTTAACATTTGTGTAACAAATTGAATATACTTTGTCTTTTTTTTATTAGGAGACAAATTGTTATCGTTAAACCAGTGCACAACTTTCGATATAGCGTTATTTACATCGTCATAAAGAGCGCGTTGTCTTTTCACTTCAAATTTTTTAGTTTAAGTTACCTTTTGTTGCTGAATAAAGGTTTTATTATCATTAAAGTTATTATTATTAAATAAAAGTGAAGTAACATCTACAAACAAAACTATAAACCTGCAACCTTTAGTTCAGATGGAACGGTGACTTTGCTTTTTTAAAAATAGATTGATTGGAATCATCATTTTCATTACAATTATTGGAAGTCCGGTGTTGGACATAGGCCTCCCGAATAAAGATGAATTTTGCCCGTAATTGCTGCGTTGGGTTGCTGCGTTAGCGTAATAGAGTAGGTAAAGCGGTAAGCCAATTGCAGAGCACAGCTTTTGTGACAGGGATGCTGCTGCGCATCCCTGCCCTATGCATTTGAGGTACTCCACGACTAGAAGTAATGTCAAATACTATAATATTTGGCATCACAATTGGTGATTTATATGAAATCAACCTAAAATTAAGAAATAACAATCAACATATTTTATAATTAAGATGATACTTACTAGATCAAAATTTAACTTGTCTAAGGTATCAGGCGAGACTCGAAAATGCATATTCCCCATATTGGGGCACTGCACTACGGTTGTGCTACCAGGAACTTAGCGGGTATGTTGAATTTTGTTCTAATATTCTTTTAAGTCAGTGCCATTTCTTTAATGTAGTAAGTAATTAGGAACGAACACTCAATAGTCAAACATTTACAAGTTAGAAGGATTGTTGTCATTTTAATCAAACTTTATTTACAGCCATTATTCAATAGCATTGAAATATAACTAGAAGGGCGTGAATTGATGAATTTGAAAACGTTTAAGGAATAGTTTAGAAATGAAGGTGAATAGAGAATAAATAGCGTATAAAAAAGAAATAATAAAAAATTAAAGAAATAAATCATAAAGTGACTAGATTTTACTTCTTTTCTAGGGAAGACGTATGTTTGTATATCAACTCAGTTTTGAAGATAAATATATATTTTTTTACTTAACGCAATTCACGGGTCACATATGGTCTATTGTAATCTTAAATCACCCAAAATATTATGCAAACACGTGTTAGGGTGTCAAATGGGATCCCCAACAAGACATTAGAATGCCACAGCGCCCCTCCGAACCGGCTTGCACTGTAGGAATCTCGATTCGTCACCACAAGGGTCCACTGCAATCTATATGCAAATATTCCTTCCATCCAATTAGAAATGACACTTTTAAGACACACTGCTCAAGAAAACGCCGCGTTTTGATAATCAAGTTTGCCACCGCTTTGGTGCGGGGGTAGAATAGTACTTTCTATGATGCTGGCTGTCGTAAGAGGTGGCTGAGGTACGGGAACATGCTGATGGTGGTATACCCAACCAAAACAACGCAACCCATATACAATAGGGTGGAAATAGGCAACAGCCTATCCCACTTTCTTGAGAACGCAACTCAACAGTGGAGTTAAAACGGCTGATATGATGATGATCGCCAGTTGGATGTAATTTATTTAGGACACCCTTCTTGGGTTTGCTTCTATACTTCCCATGCTGTTTTTTTTCCTGTATTTCCTCATACAATCATTTTTTATGTCTTTATTATTATATTATTTTTTATTATGAAACCGAAGAACCATCACCAGCAAACTAGAATAGTACCAAAACCTGTGCTAGGTTTTATAAGAGGCAACTGAGGTATTGGAACCGACGGCGAAAGTAGATTCAATGAAGCAAGGTTGGGATAAGCAGCCAAATTTTCATTGTGAAGTTACCCTTTGCATTTTTCTCCTTGCATATTAAGCGTAATTATGTTCAAGAATTATTATTTATTGGGAAGCCTACATTCAGCAGTAGACGTTCTACGGACAGTGCTCCTCCAGTCGAATAGTCCTCCCCGAGAAAGGGGGAATTTTGACCATAGCTACTGCAGCGTATTGCTTATCGCAGATTGCAGCTTTCGCGACAAGGATGTTGCTGCCGATCCCCGCCCTTGGTACATGAGCTACACTGTATTGGATGAATATACCGCCATCTGCCACCTTAGTCGCCTTTAACAACACCTGGTACAAGGGGAGGTACTATTCTACTCTGCCGATACCTCATGGCAATCATATTGGTCATGATAAAAATTGGACTAATGTAAAACATATGACTTCAAATAGTTCATTCGTGTCTATTATGTCAAAATACTCAATTTTGCTGACAGATACATGCAAAATGAAATAAAATCCATAAATTAAAATAAATGAATAAGCTTTTATAAAGTGGTAGGTGATGGAAGCGTAGGCATTTTTTAATTATAAATATAAACACAACGTCTCTTACATTGACCTGACTCTATGATAAGGCGCTTAAAGCACTTGTAAAGCGATATCGGACAACGGAGTAACCACTTATATTATACTTAAATACATATATTCAACACCTTGACACAGAACAAACACAAATATCATCCAATAAAAATTTGTTCTGGGTGGGGATCGAACCCACTACCATCGGCGCTTTTGGGCCCATATGTACGTATTATGCGTAAACAAGCAAAACATAGAAGAAATCGTGGCGTTTCCATCGCCCAGTGTGTAACTCATCTCAATCTCTATTCCCTGGCATAGATTATTGCATTGGGACGCCATTTGCATCTGTTATTACGCCTATTTCCAACTCTGCCGAGATTTCTTAATAAACGTTCAAAGTAAGAGGGGTAGGTGATAATGACACTGTAGACTCTTGGCTATTGAGGTTTTGGAGGGGATTAATATAAACTAGAACGGAATAACTCTCAAGGGCTTTTTATTTCAATTCTTAGTTGAGAATCAAGGCATCTAGCTATGTTTCATACCTACAATAGATTAACACCTAATTTAAGTTCGTATCAAACTAAAAATATACTTTGTTAAGGAAGGCCCACAGTAAAGCAACCTTTGAATCGTCAAATATTAAATTATTAAAAACAATATTTTCAAAATTTAGTTGGTAGTAAGTTTTATTAAATTCATAATACTAATGACTATAACCTTAAGGGATCATAAAAAATATCTAACAAAAAGGGATTTATCACCCGATAAGCATTTATCTTTTATTTATTCTACATCAAGCTTCATTATTAATGATTTGACGATATCAGAAGTCTGCGTCCGGATCGAATGCGCAGATGGTTTTCAAGCACAAAATGCGTGACAATTGCTTTAACATTGAGGCGAGACGACATCTCCACGTAACATTGCAATAGCGATGACAGCTATGCACGAGCTCTCCTGATTACTCAAGAATTTATCCCCAACATTCCCAGCAAGAACTTAGTTTGGTACATAAAAGGCATGATTTCGATGATGACTATGAATGACTCCCACCGTCGCCCTCTCACTGGCACTCCACAATCAAATACACTTTACGCATATATCTTTCGAAGAGCAGTACACCGTGTTCGCCGAAACGAAAGCGTGGACTACCTGCTTCCTCGAGCGATAACCAACTGCGGCTAAGCTCACTCAGTCCTCTTTTGCAAAACTTAACTTCTTCTCCAACGATGGCCATCTAAGCCTAAGAAGTGATCTCGGGTGATGTCGATCCCACTCAAGTCCCGTGAGCCTTGCAGAGAAGACCGTACCTAACGTGCGATTGCCACCACGGGGTCTTTATCATCGTCATCATCATAACAGCCATTGAAAGTCCTGTTGGGCATAGGCCTCTCCAAGGAAGGAGGAATTTTGCCTATAATTGCCGCGCTAGGCAAGCATGTTGGCAATCGCAGAGCGCAACTTTCGCGGCGGTAATGCTGCTGCTCAACCCCGCACTGAGCTACACTGTTTCCAATTGATATACCGCCATCTATCGGTTCAGGTACTTTAGTCGCCTCTTACAATACCTGGTTCAGGGGGAAGTACTAGTCCTGTTACAGGTTTTGTAAGAGTCAATTGAGGTACTGGAACTGACACGAGGTATATCTGTCTGAAAGATTGTAGCTCAAATTCACAGAAAGGGGATGGGCAGCAGCATCCCTATCGTGAAAACTGCGATCTGCGATTGCCAACACGCTTGCGGCAATTAAGGGCAAAAATCCGCCTATTTTGAGTAGGCCTATGACCAACAGTGGACTGAAGACAGCTGATATAATGATGAATATAAGCTCAAAATAATATTAAATGAAATAAACTAGTAAGATTAACAAATCTGTTATGAGGAATTAAATAGTTTTTACTTTTTAATATTTTGTGCTGCAAAAGCTTGTTTTTTAAATTATACACATAAAATGCAATCGAATATAGACCATATTTTTGTTTAATGACAAACCACTATCCTTCTATTCTAAACTCAAAAATATTTATTGATTTTTCTGCTTTATATTTGCATCAAGCTATCAACAACAGACAACTCCTGGCTTTATGGCAAAATACGAATTGAACTTTTTAATAAATTATTTTATTTTCAATTCCGTGCACAATTACCTGTTTCTCCTTTAAATCCCTTTTTACAAATGCAGATTCCGTTTGATCATTGTCAAATCTACGAAGATCTCACTCGCTAATTTGGATATCTACCGAAGCCCGAACCGCGCAAATTGGATGTAGTCCTTTATGGACCGCCTACAGCCGGATTCAACTGGATAAAACAGAATTTTTCCGTAAGGTGCCTTAAACACGGGGCGTTTTGAAATTAAAAACACTGAAAATATTCTCTTGGGTGTTTTTCTTTAATTAGAACTGAGATCTTTATCTAAATCCATATATTTTTAAGATCATATAAATTGTTTATATGTAAGTAAATGGTGGCATATATATAAGATTATATTATCCAATGTGTAATTTGGACAACACAGTCAATCAAACACAATTGAGTTTCTCTGTAAGAAAAGATTTATTTCGTTAATTTAAATGTACGCTACCTAACAAACAATGAAACAAATGTTAATTATAACCTTACATACCTGTAAGAAAAGAAACGAAATTTAATGTTATTATTTACAATGTCAATTCCAAATCACAACTATTTTAGTGGTATTTTATTAAAACAAGTAATTTCTCAGATTATGACAATGTGACGTTTTTAGGTTATAATTATTTTACCACAGATAAAATTGAATGACATTAGACGCGCGACTGCGCGGGAAAATTTAAACTAAGAAAAATATATTTTTGATATATATCCAAAACAGCATAGCTTGACTACTATAGGATGTGTGATGGGAAACAACATCCTTATAGCAAAGCAGCGCTCAGCATAACCAACGCGCATTCTTCTAATATTTTTAGAACTATACTTTTGCTGATTTACCATGACGTCAATTTCAACGCCACAAGAAATACTATCAGTAATAATAATAATGCATCTAAAATTAATGCAATCTACTATAATATGCAGTATGAGTCTAGATATATTTTGTTCTTTTTTATTTTAAATAACGTAACATCAGCTATAGAAAGTACACTGTTTGACATAGGCCTCCTAAAATAAGAGGGATTTTTGCCAATAATTGCCACATTTGCCGCGCTGGGCAAGCGTGGCTATGAATACTTCAGAGTACAGCTTTGTTTTGTAGTATTTATAGCTATGCTGTTTCCAACGGATATACCGCCTATCGGTTTTGGTACCTTAGCCGCGTGCATAGGGATGCGTATTTTTTATATAATGATAGTACACAAGTACTTAAGTAAAATAGATAAAAGCTATTAACAACATAAATGTATATATATCTATAAAATATAAGCGATATATTATACACTAGCTGCGCCCGCGACTTCGTCCGCGTGGAATAGTTTTCTTGGGTACCATACCTCTTTACCTTAACTTATATAAACTGTGAATGTCATATTTATTTATATCGAATAAAAGGCCTGAAAAATAAGATTCAAGTTTCTAGCTCTAAAAATATCGATATTTGGATACAACTTTTTATCCCCCTTTTCGACCTCTTACAACCCTTATTTCGAATAAAAAAATATGCTTTGTCCTTTCTCAGGGTCTAAAGATTGTATGTGCCAAATTTCATCAAAATCGTTTGAGAGGTTTAAGCGGGAAAGCGTAACAGACAGACAGACAGAGTTACTTTCACATTTATAATATTAGTAAGGATTACAAGCATAAAAAAGGCAGCGTAATATCCCAGCGGCAACGTCAGTAGCAGCCCTTAGCCAACTTCAATCCCAAACCAGTGTTTGCCGGCGGTCGACAAATCAGCTCGCCTAATTCGGATAAACTCTCTCGGTCAATTTAACGGGATCCGTTGAAACGGTAATCATACATTACTCCCAACCAAGTGTGAATGTGTTCTCAGATGACGGACTTCTCTTTGATCGGTGCAGATTAGGCTTCGGACATGGGTGTAGCTTTTTATCTTTATCATTTAATATAATTATTTGACCGTTACAAATGTTGGTCTTTTAAATCCTAATTAGCATTTCATTGATTATAACTTCAGCTGTGTCCGTCGGGTTTCAGTGAATACTGATTGTATTAAATGGATAACTAAATTTGTTAAATGTATCTCCTCCCCCTATATCATCTGCGCTGGTACCTAAATCTAACCTATTTCTACCGCCAAACAGTGTCTGCATTGTTGTATCCAGATTTAGTAGGTGAGAGAGGTAGATAAATTAATTGAGGATAAGAGTTTGCTGAGAACGGGAATAATGGTTAAGAGAGATATATATACTTAGCCGTGAGGTACAAGCAGAGTCGAATAGTACCTCCCCCTGCACAAGGTATTGTAAGCGGTGCATGTAAATCATGAACAAACAGAACTGGCAGTTGGCGGTACATACCTCCGAAAATGCGTAGCTCATATGCAACAGGGCGGGGATGGGCGGCGGCAGTTCCATACCTATCTAAAAAGTGACAGGAGACTTTTTTCTGATATGTCCGTATATTTAGTTTATAATTTCGTTGGAAATTTATTTAAGATCAGTTGTTGTACTGATTAGCAGGAATAATGAAAGTATAATTATTTAATCATATACTGCTAGACACAGGCTTCAATAAAAGGGAATTGTTTAATTTGGTAATCGCAAGGCGCTGCTGTTACGCGACGAGGATGCTGCTGCCCATCCCCAATCTGTGCATTTGAGATACACTAATGCAAATAGATATACCGCCATCTGTCGGTTCTGAAACCTTAGTCGCCTCGTACGACACCTGGTACAGGGGGAGGTACTAACTAGAAAATATAAAAATAAATGAGCCGCGTTTCGTAGCCCTTAAAAATGTACGGAAGACTTCAATTATATTTATTCAAAAACCTTGCTATTTTCCCAGGTCATTGTTATCTCACGTGGGACTCGGCTCGGTATACGATATGCTCTCCAGAATGAAATTATGCTTTTAAATATGCAAATGCTATCTCAAGCATACAGATCACTAACCGGCCGACTAGATATAGTTTTTAAATGTCTCGGCAATCGGAAAACATCGTAGATGCAGCACGCTCCATGTACCCCGGATCCACATTCAAAGACCGCCTCGATATGGGTACTCCACGCCGCAAACGACGTTTAAGTGATTTCCGATCCTTCCACCCTCAAGACACGGGGGCGTTGACCTTTGTGGCAATGGAAGAGGCAGGATTTAATATATATTTTTTACTAAGAGTAATGAAAAAGAAAAATTTATCCGACCGCTTAAAAAAACTTCTCGAGCCATTTTTCCTCAGTCTTAGATAAAAATAACCACAAAAGATCTCTGAGATAATCAGAAAATTTAGTGCTTAAGGTGCCAGTTCATTCCACAATCTTCCATGCAATTTTTTATACTTTTCACGCCATTCGTTTCTGGATTGCGTTCACTTTATCAGTCAGACACTCGTTTGTGTTTGTGTTTTAAAGCATATCTTAACCATAGTGGTTCAGATATTTATTATTATTCTTATGTAAATATTTGTTTAATTTTCATACGCCTCATACTGTCACAATACCACTTCTCAAATTTAATCTCCATCCAAAACTGCCTACTGTATGTAAACATTTTATTTTTATTATATGTATGTTCAATAAAGATTATTACTAGTATAATAATTATTAAATTATTATAATACTAAAAGTAATTTAATAATACTTACAGTATTTAATGTATATATATGTTCGTACTTCATTAAAAATACCATCTTTGGATAGTTTCATTAGTTTGATCTTCATATGTCTATTTTTTCTAAGAACGCGTACAAGAGTCAATTATAAATTATTTTTTTATGCTTATTTCTGAATTTCTTGGATATATGATAAACTGTATAGTATGAAGTAACAGAAAGCGTAAAATAAATAAATAGTTCTTGTTTAGTGACCTCTCACATGAAATTACCGCAAAAAATCTTCGTGAATCTCGTTTTTAATTGAACTTTATCCAAATTTGTGGTTTTTAAACAAATTCATACTTATAGGAGTTCTATACGTGACTGAGATGATAAGGAAGTACAATTACAAGCCACATCTAGACAAGCTTGCTCATCGAAGTACTTTTGTCTCACGCTCCGCTTTGTCGCTCGTTCACTCGCTCGATCGAGCGCTTATTCGCGATTACGCTCGTCCTACGCTCGCGGGCTGACTCGACGGGCGCTCACTCGAACTCAGTGAGTATTTCTCAGAATGCATTTGCTGCTTTAGTTTCTTGTAAATGCTATTTATGGTCGCTTCCCTTACAAAGTAGATACATTTTTAAATGGGTAACGAAGGAAGAACTTGCAGCCTAGAACTAGAACTAGACAGAGAAAAATCTCCTCTTTCTAACAGGTTCCCTTAAGAGGACTGAGATACCGAATCTGCCTGATGACTATCAAACAATTTAGGTAAATCATAACATCCTCTTTATTATCGCTCTATGCTTTGAGATTGCTCCCTAAACAGGTGATCCCCACGGCCTTGCAATTGAGAAAAATAATTCTATTAGACATCTTCTGCAGGGGCCTATGTTCAGCGATCTAAGTCCTATTGCTGATTTATCATGATATTGTGACTTTGTGTATTGTTTAGGCCATAATTGTGTTATTTCTGCTCCACCAGCAGGCGCCAGTTCTAATGCTGATCCCGATGTTTGTGATCAGATCACGCATATTCGCGTCTTCCAAAGCTTCCGGGTGATATAATTTTTTTCCAGTAACAGCAGTTTCATTATCAGACATAGTGAGAGCTGAGTATATGCTAATAATAATAGCAGGCTAATTCAACTTTGGTGGCTTTTTTCAATTAAAATACTGTTTAAATCTTGTGGACGTTTGGGGAAGCTTAAATAACCCACTCATGCAAGCGGAAGT
This sequence comes from Heortia vitessoides, assembly GCA_020976665.1. NCBI lineage: Eukaryota > Metazoa > Arthropoda > Insecta > Lepidoptera > Crambidae > Heortia > Heortia vitessoides. The sequence goes on from JACJUM010002929.1 coordinate 1,987,778, forward strand.
TTTTTGAATGCTACCTAAAATATGCAAAACCGGCAATTCTAGAGTAAATCTATTTTTATATTATTTAAATAATAAAATTTTTGATCTAATATTTTGGATTTCGATCTGAATCCAAGATAGATAACTTCATGTCTACAGCTGCGTGGTAGTTGTAGATAGACCAGACATTAGAGGTATTACAACAATAATACATATACTCAGACTCATAAATGTTTATCCTAGATGGTGATAATATGTATAAATACCCTACTACAATCGATTTGCCATCGGGCCCGTCATGAAAGAGTTTAATGAGCAATCGAAAAGGAATGGCGCTTTGTTATTATAAAGTGGCTAATAAAATTAAGAATTACTATTGTGATTTATAAGATAAAGCAAAGGGTAATGAAGCGATTTGCCGGACACGCGCTGATTAAGTTGAAGACGTTCGAAGAAAAAATCTGATGCGATCAACTCTCTAGCTCTCATGTATGAAGATATTAAGCAGTTGGTATAATCAAAAAAGGTCGGGATTTAATCCAATGAAAGCTAACGGTCTTTGTTTACCCCTGTGGGAAATAAGTTTGAGATCATGTATGTATGTAAACTAAGTCTAAAAACTGACAAGAACGAAGAAATTCGTATTGGTGATTAGTACTTACATTTTCTCTATCTAAGCGAGGAAGTTATATGCCTATGTATTTATTTTTATATATGTATTAAATAAGACAATACTTGATGTGTACATAGTATTTCACTAAAAACTTTTATTTTAATTAAAAAGTTATAATCAAGTATATCTACAAAGTTTTCAAAGTTTTTCCTCGTAACAATTAACGAATATTATATTCTGATTTTCCCTGGGGGAGGCCTATATATATCCAGTAGTTGACTTTTAATAAGATAATGATAATGAAAGACTGTTATTATATTCTTTTAAATTTATATTTCAGTGACCGATGAAAGAAAAAAATGAAGAAAAATGAAATGTCCATAATTGCCACGCTGGTTAAGCGTGTTGGCAATCGTAGTGCGCAGCTATTAGGACGGGAATGTTGCTGCCCATCTCCGTCCTATGTCATTGAACTACATTGTTTCAGATGGATATTTACACTGTTCGGTTTTGGTATCTCAGGGCTCACACAGCAGTATGTTTTAAAAAAAATTACAGCACACATAAACCAACAAACAATTAAAAACTATAAAACAACAATAAAAAAAAATGAATTGATGTGGACTGAATTGATATTTATAGACCATATTGACATGATGTTGACAAAAGAATATTTATGTAACCATTCCCTACAATCCTCGACTATTAAAGGTACACCATAAAAAAACTATTGCTGGTTATAATCTAAGTTTTATTGCACACATGCTTCAAGTACAAATATTACTTGCACAATAGTGTTAGCGTGTTCCCTTAGCAAGTATATGGAATAGTTTAGTCACTCAAGCTGTAAGAGGCGCGCACGCAGTAGGCGCAAGTTAATAACTCTGCCTCCGTCGGCGCTGTGTAATATAATTATTAGAGAGTTCGTCGCGTTCCTCCGTACCGCCTGGCGTACTTCGCGTGAGTGTGTTCCCCTTATGTCTGTGTGATGTTAAGCGACTCATCACCGTTACGGCCAACGCGCCTTCTAATTTTATATTTTCTCTATGTGCGATTAGGCCGTCAATTGTTCTTCACTATATTTAACTATAAATACTATTGTCTAGAATTATTTATTTATTATTTTCTTTTGGAACCATATTCTATGAAAAAATACACATATATTTAAATATTATTAATAATAAATAAATCCATCACAAATGTTACGTGTCACTAATGAATACTGTTTAAACAATCATTACATATTTATAAGTCCAGTCAGTAATATCAAAACTAAGTAATGTCGCCAATCAAATCCTAGTTCCACAACGCCTATGCAATTGCACAACACCCAGATGGTATCATAGGTCGAAAACGAGGAAAACCTTTGTTCACCAACGGTATATTGCTAAGGTATACATAACAGGACTATAGTTTTAATTTATATTCGTGCATAACCAAATCTTGTTTACGATATCCACATTGACTAGAGGCGCCATCTGTTGAATTAAATAAAAAATATTTGCTAGAAGTCTAATACTGTACAGCAATCATCAACATCACTATAGCAGCTGCAGAACTGCACATTTTTGTTACCAGTTGGACTTAGGCCGCCCGAGGAAGAAGGAAGAATGTCATCCATAATTGTTATTGCTTTCCATCCTCGTGCTGTTTGAGTAACACTATTTTTAGAGGATCCTCACTAAGAACAAATATTTATATGATAAATATTTGTGTGTGTTCTATGTCTTAGTGTTAAGTATACATTTAACTATTATTTGTGATTCCTCTGTTGTCTGGTGTATCTCAAGAATTTAAAGCTACTTGTTTCGGAGTCAGCTCTCTATTATCAAATATGTCGTGAATTTATAATAAATAAATACACATATTCATAAAAGTTAGTTATTAGTTAATATTAAATAGATGATAATAGAAAATACAGTTGAGAATTTACTTATTTTCTTATCTTGCGTTGTTGTTTGGGTTAACTTCTTTTTATGTACTGTAACGTATTTTTTTTTATATTATGATAGATAAATACTCAGATGTTTATAGTTGTATCTTTAAAAATGATAAAAAGGGTTACGAGAAAATATTTTTATTAGAAAATATAGTTAAAAATACGTTGACACTTCATTTTTATTGTTAATTGCATAATATTAAAAGATAATTGAAAACATAATATAAAATAACATTAAAAATATTATTAATATTAAATGGTCCAAATCTAAGGGTTTCAGTTAGAACAAACCCACCCTCATGTTCGCGAAATGACAAACTTCGAAAGCGTCGGCAAATAGGTATTTGTCGACTAAATTTGGAAGTTTGTACACAGCATGACTCAACTACTGTCCATACTCCTTACGGCCTAGGAAATAGAGTCTTGTTTTGAATCGCCTTTATTCAGAGGTTAAACGATAGATCTTATGATAAATCTTCTAAATGTTGATAGAGACTTGTAATTTTGGATAACAAATTATAATTCTACTTAAGTTCATATATTTGACTACGTCATCATTGTATCCATCTTCGTCGTGGGACGTCCACTGCTAGACGAACTTCCCCAAGTGATTTCCAATATGACCGGTTGCATGCGAACTACAATAATATTTTATACATAACATCTTATATATTGACCTAACACCGAGGTAAGTAACTTAAAGTACTTATGTTACTTATATCAACAGAGGAATCCCAAATATGACACTTCCAAACATAAATTCAACACCCAGACACAGAACAAATAATTATCATCATATAAATATTAGTCTTGGATGGAAATCAAACCCACGACCATCAATATCTATCTGCGCCATCGGGCGCTTTCAGTCAGATCTAGTAGTAATTAAACTGTACCAAATAATTAACATGGGGTACCGGTCGAGTAAAATAGTATCTCCCCCTATGCCGGATGTTGTAAGCAACGACTGAGGTACCGTATAAGACACAATGTGGTTTATCTACCCTAAATAGTATAGCATAAATGTAACAGGGCACCAACTTTCCTATCGCGAAACTAAGTTGTGTGATTCCTACCACGCCTATCCAGCGCGGCAATTACGGGCGAAATTCTTTGTTCGAAAGACCTATGTCAACTGATGGACTAATATTATTTTTATTTATTTATTAATGACTTATATTTTAGAAGTGCTTGTTATAGGCCTACTAGAATAAATATGATGATCATGACTTTGACTTTAAAGCCCCGCGGTTTTACTAGCGGACATCTCAATACTATCTTTTTCAGGGATGAAATATAGCTAATATTGTTTGCTGAATATTTATTAATAATTTATTAATATAAAGCTACATGCTTTATATTAATAAAATAATTTTATAAATCAGTTTTTTTATTTATTTGCTACAAACGCACAATAGTAATTGCGTACCTATTTACATTCCCTTTAGGTGTACATAGTTAGACTTTATGAAATATAATATAGTCTGTATTATTCAATGAAGCTTTCTAATAGTAAAAGAGTTATTGAAATCGCATCAAAAACATAAATGTGTAAAGGAGGCCAAATTCAAATGCGTGGTGGTCGATTTTTCCAACAAAATAATTAATTTATAAATGGATGCCAAGTTCTGTAGATAATCTTGAAATATTTTACTTTAAAAATTATGATCATAAATATATTCTCAAAAGAGCAGGTAGATTTATATGCGAAAATGGCACCAAATTTGTACCATGGAAACCGTATTTCTATCCGGGATAAAAATAATTAATGTTTCAGACTCCAGTATCTGGTTCAGGTCTTTGTACCAAATATTTTGTTTATATGATCAACTTTTTATCAATAAAGTGTAGTGAACAAGAAGATCATAAATTTTATAACATCAATGCCAAGATGATATGCCATTTAAGACGTCTTTGTAAAGGTTAATATTATAATTCTCATCTCTTTTCTAACTCTGTATACAATAAATTTAATATTTTATTTTCTATTTTAGTTGAATACAGAAAACCAGACATAACTCTTGTTTCCGTATTCTAATATAATATTGCACAAAACCCCAAAAACGTAGGATAAATAACTCGACAATAAATTGAACAGAACGATCAAACAGCCAAGATGACTTTGAGTTATTTAAAACATTCAGTAATTAAACAAAAGTTTCTCATTAACTTCAATGGATACAACGCCCAACTTTTTAATTAAAGAAGTATTGACGTTTCTTAAAACTTTCAAGGGAAGAAGATTGATTCCAATCAAGGCGTCGGAAGGTGGACGATTTATAGGAAAACCAGACAATTTTCTTCATAAATATAATGACTTTTAAAAAAGCCAGTCAAGCGTGACTCGCATTCTGAGAGTTCTGTACAAAGTTACTCTACTAATGTTATAAACGTGAAAGTTTGTGTAGATATATATTTATATGCATATATTTGTGTATGTATATATTAGCCTCCCGAATTTGTCCTCAAGGGCTTTATTTTATATCTTATCCCTAAAAAACTTCAGTTATTTCGATATAAAGTCTATCTAGCTCTGTGATAGCTAAACTGTGTAAAAAAACATATGTTATTTTTTTTTTAATTACAAATGTCAATCGCCGAATCCAACTCGGCTGGGTAGCGTTCTGAAAATTACGAAACATCTCTCCCGGGGAGATCAGTGTCTCAAGTCAATAGTTCTCGATGAATGTGTGCTATAGCAAATAAATGTGGTCTCTTACTATTTCCCAACGGGCGAAATTAAGCGATCAAATTTTTCGTTTTGGATGGATATACCGCCATCTATCAGTTTTAGTCCTTAGTCGTCTCTTCCGACACCGGGTACAGGGGGTGGTACTATTCTACTCTGCCGGTACCTTATGGCTTCATAATATTATAAAAACATCATTATAATATAGAAGCGTAGATAGATTTTCCGCCGTATAGAAAAAGAATTACAAAGAAATATAGTCAACTCTTTCAAACGCTCCCTGACTTAAAGGGTTGTGAGAACCAACATTCCTAATTAGAAAAGTAACTATGGCTTGTTCCCCAAACTAAACAGGCACTTTGTAAAAATACCAAACTCCGTAAGGGACAAGCACGTTAATCCCCAAAATAACCTGTCGACAAACCGCTCCCCTTGCGACTAAGTTTCAATTAAACGCCCCTCCGTCTGCCCTATTCGTTGTGAGGCTTTATCTAAGCTGCGATCATTTTAAATGGCACGACACGATTTAAAGACGGTATGATTGTTTAGTTTAGTCCAGCCTTCGAAACAGTTATCATATTAGGAACCTTAAGGGAAAAAGATTCTGAAACTTTACATTTCAAATACAAGAAAATTAAAACTCTAAAAAGGACCCACTTCGATCCAAAATAGCAGAACCCTAGTCGGAATAATGATAACAAACAAAAAATACGTAATTTGAATTTTTGGGGTAATAGTAATAACAATATACTCTTTATTGTACACAGAAAATTACGTATAGAAAAAGAAAATTTACAATTTATAATACAATAGACGAACTTGACGTTTAATCGATATCTTCATAACGATAAATACATTTATCGATAAACACATAACGGGATACTACATTACAATAATAATTTTGGGGTACAACATTTTTCTTTACCATACCATTAACAAAATAGAAAACATCACTCACTTTGAGAATCAAAACGTAAATAAGCCACTTTTAAAAGCCATTAAAAGTAGATTTATTCATTTTGCGATATTGATTTATCACTTTAGATAACACATATTATATTATCAACGAGCAGTTAGATTATTGACTGGAAACCACACATTGGCAAGAGCAGCGTTAAATAATCACCAATGGCAACCACCCAACCAACCACAGCAACAATAAGATCTCGATTGCAGAAAACAAGCCTAGCTAGATATGAAAATTTATTGAACAATTGCTGGTCCTATTTAAAATCAATAACTAAAACAATCAGACGTTGGGTACTGACGGAGTAGCATGGTACCTACCTCTCTTTGTACCAAGTGTCGTATAAGGCGACTGAAGTACCGGAACTGACAGAAGGCGGTATATCTATCTAAAAAGCGCAGTTTAAATACTACAGGGCGGAAATAGGCAGCGATTGCGACCACGCCTGCCCAGCAATTTCAGGCAAAAATCCCTGAATCTTATGTCCAACAGTGGATTTAGGTGGCTGATATGATGATGATGTTGATTGATAATCACTTTATGAAATTGAAATTATCATCAGAAAGGGGGACTCTAGCCCATAATTGCCAAGCTGGGCAAGTATCTTCGCGACGGGTATGCTGTTGTCCATCCCCACCTTGTATTGGAACTGCGCAGTTTCGGATAGATAAACCGCCATTATTAGGTTCTCGTACCTTAGTTGCCTTTTTTGACACGAGTACAATTTTGCCCCGTGGGTTCTCTATAGCATATTAAAATAATGTTGAGAAGATTGAACAAACAATGATGATAAAATTTAAATTTGTCACCCACTTTGTCTACTTACTCTGCTATGTAAGTCGTATCATGTAAAAGTCACCAATGTAAGCCTATCTCCTGTAAACGCCTATGTAGATGCCTTAAAGTAAATAGATTAAAGGATTTATTCTATGGCAGGTCTATGGTAAAATAAATTTGGTAGAGCAGCTTTTAATAGCCCAGAAGACGACGTTTTGCAAGCTTAAGCTATTCATTTAGAATTGACGTCGTATTCTTAGAAGGAGGCTGTATAAATTTTATAGTAAATTAATGTTTGTAGGGGGAAGAGGGGGAGGTAGTAGTATAATTATATACAACCATTTTATTGTTCTGAAGTGCCGGATGGAAATGTTTTCGGGTTTGTGAGGAGAGTCCCAGTGCAAAGTTGAATATTTAACAGTATAGCATATTTCATCTTCTTTATACCAAAATTACATGTCACATTGTTTGTCTGGGATGAACTTTTATTCTACTTACTTAATGTATACAATTTGATTCAATTTAAGAGGTAGGATAATTTGTATCTCAATCTATCGTCTCAATATTGTTATATTTTTTATGTAATCATATATTAAGACAGGACAAATCTGTTGGGATAGCTAATATTGAATATAATTACAGCACATATGTAAAATTATAGTAATTTTTAAGTGATCTCGTTAAAAAAACAATATTATTCCTTTAGAACGACCATTATCAAAACTAATTCACAAACTTAAATAGGCAGCAAAAGCTCTTGCATAAACTTAAAGAAAATAAAACAAGTAATGTGTCTTCGTTTTATCACAAAGATATGTTTGATCCGAACCATTTACAACTTATTCAAGTATTTCACATTAATTTTTTAATCTGTTCTAAGAAGTCAACTTCCAATATATCGAGGAATTGAATAGATGAGTGTTACCAATACTTGAGTTTGACTATTCCATTTCAGAAGTCTACCAACTTCTTATTTCACTTTTAACTTTAACATGTCTTACCAAATTCAATAGGTTACCCATTTCAGAATATTTCAATAAAACACAAATTTCTAATTACATTCTAAAAAGGCTAAGGCTAAAGGCTGAATTACCTTAGCAAAGAAACAGATAATCACGAATGGACTTGAACTAACTAACAAAAAAAAATACAAAAACAACTATGAATCTATGTTTCTTTGTTTACCGTGAAGTACCAACGGAGCAGAATAGTACCTCCCACTACATCAGATATTGTAAGAGGCGACTAAGGTACCAGAACCGCCAAATGGTAGTATATATATCCGAAAGAGTGCAGGTCCAATGCACAGTGTGGGAATGCCCATTATTAATTAATCTTGCGAGAGAAATAACCTCCTTTCTTGCAGAGGCTTTTGCCATGCATTGGACTTTCAATGGCTGGTATGATGATAATTTTTTGTATATAATACCAGGTCATCAAACAAGCATACAGTCCACGTGATAGTAAGCGTCAACTAGCGCGATGTAAACCTTGTGGCTTGAAGATATTATGTCACATTATGTGCGAGAGAGATAGTGAAATTACTGGAGTACTTTCACTGCCTCTTTCACCCTTTAAATTGGAACAGAACAATGCTAACAACGCTGTTTGGCGGTAGACCTTTGAATGAGGTCTATCTCATGTAAAACACAACCATACAAAACTAAACCAATAAATATTGAAACAAAACTACATGGCTATAACATAAAATATATTATAAGTATAATACCTTTAAACCGTGTTTCCTGAAAGAACAGTGTATTTCATTGGTTATTAGAAAACATTGAAAACGTCTGTATAAATCTGTATTTGTTTTTTCCACTAAAAGTAACTTCCCCAAACTGACCTTTTCCTGACATTGGCATGTTTATAATAGTTTATGCTCCTTCTCTTTGTTTACATTGAGGTTGGAAACCTCTAGAGCCTGCTTACTTCATACCCCCAAATATTTCACGTCTAGACACCTTTCAGCCGCGTATTACCGAAAGCCTTTCAATTTCAGCACTTATTTCAGGTCTCGGTGGGGATTTTTTGAAATTCATTCTTCCTTTTTGTGAGGAACCCTCAAAATGGTAGATTGAATGTGTCACGTGTTCTTATATTGAGGTTTGAGAGTGTCTAAGATAATAAAATTGCTGATAAATTATTTATTTTTAGTAAATAAAGGATGTGCATTAGTCACCTGAATTGAATTTGGTATTGTATAGACGGGATTGTATTTCGCAGCATATAATCTACTTCGTAATAATTTATATACTCTAGATTATTAAAATATATGTTTCATCATATCAGCCAAAAGACGTCCACTGCTGGACATAGGCCTCCCCAAGTAATTTCTAATACGACCGGGTGTATGCGGCGTGTGTCCAGCGTGATCCTGCGGGTTTAGTCAGATCGTCTGACCATCTTGCGCCATACGCTGCGCTTGCCAGTACGTGGTCTCTATTCCAGAACCTTACGACTCCATCGGTCATCGGTTCTGCGCACCAAATACCCTGCTCCCTTTGGGCATATATATTAACTTTATCTAAGTTAAAAGATACCTATATAACAAATACTGCGTTAATTCAGTACTGAAAGCGACTCTACTTGGTGAGCCTTTTCAATATTACTGCAAAGATGTTGTCCAGTGATTAGTATATTTTATACCAAGTATTATTAACCTAGCTAAAAAAATGTATAATAAATTAGGTTGATATTTAAAAAAACGTAAATGGTTGATAATTGAAAAAAACGTCTTGGTATTAGTATGCTAGAAGTCTCACGCCTTAGCGTTATATTCTTCGAAGTATTTAGTTCAACTGTCTTAAAAAATATATTTTTTGATAACTATTAGGTAATAAGTTACCAGTACCAACCGATGGCGGTACACTCAACCGAAACAGTGTAGGTCAAGTGTACAGGGTGGGGATGGGCAGCAGTATCCTCGTCGCGGAAGTAGCTATTTGCAATTGTAAACATGATTGCCTAGTGTGGCAATTATGGGCAGCATATCTTTTTTTAGGGGAGGCCTGTGTCCTGCAGTGGACTTCCAATGGCTGGTATGATGATATAAGTATTATTTAATCAGATAATTGCTTCTTTAACTTGAACCATTCTATAGGTCAAACAAAAAGAACAGTCGATTTGATACCAATTCCTGCCTATCACTTATTTTTTTTTACCTATAAACCTAATATTATTGCAGAATCTCATATCGTTTCAATATCGTCCCCACGCTGCGCCACGAGGTAAGCCCTTCTAATAGGATTTTGATATCGCCGCTAGCCGCGGCTCCAATTATGGTCCGCTCTTTGAGGGTGGCTCGGGGATTTGCTGCCAGACTTCAATGGCCGGTCTACTGGCCTTCCGGAGCACACTGTACTTTATTACGTAGAGTGCAAGTGTCAGAATTGATAAGAACCTTAAATGCTCTTGACGAATATAATTTTTGTTCATATATGCGAATTAATACTTAAAGTTTGGCGATGTGTTATAAATAGTGTATTTTAGTATATTCATAAAATATTGTAATGTATTTTAAAAAATTGGATCAAATGCTCTACAGCTAAATAGATATGTCATTGCTTATCACTAGCACCTACTTACAGAACTTCCTCTTTGATACATGAGGTAGACCTCATACAAAAGGTCATCTGCAATGCTACCTCAGTCTCATTTGTTTCTACCGCCAAATAGCAGTGTTCGCATTGCTGTGTTCTGGTCTGAAGAGTGAGAGAGGTAGTGAATATACTTGAAAATGTGATATAATATCCTCAAGTTATAAGGCTGGCAACGCGTTAGAGATATCCTTGTATTATTACGATCGTATATGACGCTCGTAATATATAAACACACATAGTCACACAGCTCTTTCCGTAAACTGTAGATTTTGGAAGTTATTCGAATGCAATTCAGTATGAAGGTATTTTATTGAAAGTATTGAAACGTATTTTAAAACCAAGACAATATTTTTTTTAATTATTCCCTAAGTTGGTTTATATTCCCAATGCTTATTTCATGATAAACAAATAAGTATAGTTAAGACGGGACAACGTCTATTGTATAAGATATATTACTTACATTAGTTTAATTAAAGCGCTTGTAAAATACAAAATATAATACTTTAATACAGATTTTTTACACACAGACACAAATATTATCATATAAATATTGGTTTTGGGAGGGGGATCGATCCCACGACCCTTGGTACATAAGATAGAATCACTACCATTTGCGCCATCGGGCCCGTCAACATACTGACGGACGAACGGACCAAATATTTATATGGTTATATTTGTGTTTATTCTGTCTCTGAGTTAAATGTATGTTTTAAATTATATGTAGGATTCCTCCGTTGTCTGACGTCTGTAACACAAGAGCTTTAAGCGACTTATCTCAGAGTCAGGTCTATGTATGAGATGATGTGTGATTTTCTTTTTCTTTTAACTTAGTCGTATAGAGGTCATTTTTTACATACACACTATCGAGAACTGCAAGCAGTGAAGTTCCTGCGAACAACTAGTATAGTTGATTTCTTATACATTAAATTAACATAAATGTACCCGCGGTGTGGCTTCATATGGCGTTGGCTGGAATATACGTGACACTCGTGAACTGGTGCTCCATATGTTTACTAGGCTGTCTACTCGGGTTGGCTATTCTTGATATAATAATACATTAAATGTTATTTATTAATTTGTCTCTTTATAATGACTACTTTTTTAAGATACCGTGAGAGTTTTGCATAAGGTATTGAAAATCATTTACTGTTTAGTTTTAAGACAGAGGTTTTATAAGAGCCGTCTCTTAAGAAGGTTCTATCAACCTGAACAAGATAACAAGAGGCCTTCATCACTATCAGTTTTTTATGCTAGCTCTTTTCTGATGGATTGCGCAATCAATTTTCAGTAAACTTATATGAAAGGCCCGCCTAGTAATGCCAGTCTAGTACTAAGATAGGCTTGCTGCTCGATGGTAGGTGTGACTGTCGACGAATCAATAAGTAGCATAAATGTAATTAATTTTTCTTGAATATTTGATTTAATTTAATAAAACATATTTTGATTTGATTGATTTGATATACCAACTATACATAGAAGTTAAGTTCATTATACGAGCCACCGGTTCAAAATTTATTGCAAACTATTATGCATTACTACTTCAGCCTATATACTATAACTATAGTCTAGTTTACATCTTCATACAGCTATTACATCCTGTCACAACTAATCGATAACTGTGACAAAGTGCTAGTCACTTCATACCACTTGATATCTACTTAGTAACGTGAACACGTCACAGTTCCACGTAACACGATACTTAGCAACTTGAAGGTACTCGTCGTATGAGGGTATGAACAATGAATGGCAATGGGGAATCAGGTCAGAACAAGAAATATATGTTGCAAAATTGAATAATATAACTTTTAATAAGTCGAGCTGAGATAGTGCTTGTAGATTTTTTTAATGTTAATTTATTTTCGCAAAATTAGGTCTGCTTTCTTAAATAGGAAATCACCTTTTTTTCTTCTATTTATGCATTTTTATTTTCAAAATTACTTATTGAAGGTAGCCGAATTGTCGAACATAAAAAATGTTTTATCCTGCAAAATCAATCAGAACAATACAATACAAACTTTGCCTTCGAAACCATACATTTTTCTTTGATTTAGAAAAACTTTTTGGTCTGCCTGTAATTTATCTTTATAAATAAATATTACGTGCCACGATATTTGTCCGAAATAAAGTTTCAAAGTACTGGACCGAATTTTCGCTTACTGTATAAAGTTTGATCAAACTTGCAAGATAAAACAGTTTATATCTCAATTTATAGTCAAAATATTTTTTTTCATGACAAACATTGGTATATATTTAAGACGTCTGTCGGGTCATCTAGTTCAATATACATTCACGATTTAAATAAACACAATATATCATAAGGCTACCATAGTGCGAAATGGTTTTCAAAATTTTACGAAATACCCCCATGTATACATATGAAATGAATTAAATAGAAATTCAATCAACATCTTATAAATTAACCTATCTGCGGTATAAGTCGCTAAAAGCGCTTGTATTACTGATGTCATACAATAGAGAAATCATATAATACTTAAATGCATAGCACATATACATAAAAAACGAATGTTTACGCAAATGTTTATCCTAGGTACGGATAAAAAAGTAGACCCATAGCGCTGAAGATAGGGAAACTATCGAATGCGGCATAGGGCCTGTCAGTAGATAAGATTATACAGTTTTCCCTATCTGACACAAATAGATTTGCTGCATAACGCTCTCGAGCTTATCTGCTAAATTACCTTTATTTGTGGAATATCAATTTCTATTTGTTAGTCGTAGATTGACTTTATCAGGTGATTTAATATCAAGGAGGTGAGATGGGTTTTTAAAGTTGGAACGTAGTCGTAGGGAACCACAAGATTTAATATTTTAGGGGATATTTGCTCTCTATTCGCATGTAGGGCTACAACGATCTGAAAGACGCGGAAAATGGATGGATTTTTTACCTTTTGGGTCATCCATCTCCCACTTCTTGTTATTAAGACTCCCATTTATTAAGTAAAATTTGTTATCACAAAATAACAATTCATTCTGCGAACCGTGCTTTAACGAAGAGAAAGCTTCAATAAATGGGGTTTTTACAGAAATGTGCTTTCAATGAATTGATATTATTGTCGATTCTGTAATTAACCAGTTCAGTGAAAAATATACTTAGGATTTATTTACTGTGAATGCAACTCTTTACCTAGTATAGAGGACCTACTTTGCTGAATTTATTTAAAAATAATATTTACAGGAATTGGCCGTGTAGTACCGGAAGAGCAAAATAGTAGCTCCCCCTGTACCAGGTGTGGGCAGCATGCCAGTCGTGAAGCTACGCTCAGCGATTGCCACCACGCTTGCCCAGCACGGCAATTATGGGTAAATTCCCCCTTTTTTGGAGGGACCTATGTCCAGCAGTGGACGTTTTATGGTTGCTATGATGATGATAAATATTTAATTTAAAGAATTTACGAAAGGGCGAGATTTAAGCATGCATCATTCCCTTGCCGCATTTTTAATGCATGCATCTATAAACATTAATATTACATAGTATTGTATAGATATAGTAATTGTACACAGTAAGCAAAAATTAAATGATGTTTGCTTTCGATGTACAATCTGATCCAACTTGAGAGATAGGCTAGTTTATATCTCAGTTAATTTTTTCATTCATATTAACTAAGATATATTGTTGGTACACCTCATACTACCTCATGTTTTCCACACATTTTCCATGCAAAGGTTGCCTGAAAGAAATCGTTCTATGCCATAAAGTCGCCAATTGTACTTCACTATGTATAACTATTAAAATTATTGTCTGTAAGTGTAAGTGTTCTATGATTGTTATTTATCTTTATTGTTGACGAGCCCGTTGACACAGATTGAGGATCACTACTCCCATCTTGAGCGCCAGTGGTCGTGGGTTCGATACCCACCCAGAGCAAATATTTATATGATGATATTTGAGTTTGTTCTGTCTTTGGGTAATAAATATATGTATTTAAGTAGTATATTTGTGATTCTTCTGTTATCTATTGTGTATTATGTGGTGGGAATTTGTTATTACCTCGTTTCGTTCATTTCCTCGACCACCGCTTTACTAATATGCACGGGCCTAGGCCAACTACACATCAAGGTTTATGTTGGTCAGTTTTTATGTTAAAGATTACGTGTTTTTATAAGTGCTTCTTTGGGTGAATTGCGAAGTGGATTGTATTACGGTTAATATAGGGCCTTCATTTTCTGTCAGCAAAAATTTCCTAACTAACCTACACGTGTTCAGAATTGCAGCTTTTTCTAGTAGTTTGTAGGTGTGTTGGTAGATTCGTGCAACTGCTTTGGTATCATGCCTGTCGTAGAGTCTACTAAAAGTACTTGTAACTTTCTGGAGATGCCAAATACGAGTTATTTCATCTTTTAATTCGGTGTATTTTAAGAGTTTTTCAGCTATTGTGGTTTGCAAGTTGTGCTTATTGGGTCGGTATGTCTATCAGATATTCAGTCTTACTTGTTTTGTTTATTAATGTAATGTAAATGGCTCGGTCAGAGTAAAGTTTGATTGTGGAATTCTTTAACATACATGATAGTGATCATCATTTATTTATAGTATGGTTGTGTAGACGTTACAAAGCACTGTTATTCAAGTTGTTGGTGTATAATCTAAACTATTTGGTCGTGTCTGTGTTTGTAATCTGGGCTATGGCTTTACATGCTCCTATAATGTATGTTTTTTGGAAATTTGTTATATTTTCTGCATCAGTCAGAAGTTAGGTTCATTGTTATATTTTTGGCAGGTTCTTGTTCTTTTACTTGGCCTTGAAAAGCCACAATGAATCCTTCGGTCTCCGGAAAAAACTTTAGAAAAAATAGCCATGCGTTCAACGCTTATTTGTCGACATTCTGTGTCGTGTTTTTAAGCCCACTCGGCGTATTTGGACTTGTCATTGACTAGATTTTCATTTCTTTGTGTTGAACTATCTTGTAGGTTAAGAGGTGTTAGCTTATAATTGGTTTTAACTATTGCTTCATGGAGTGGAGAAGACTCGGATTTTTTAAAGAAACTTCCTGTGCCCGCGACTTCGTCTGTGTGGAATAATACTTCTTTACCTTAACTTATATAAGCTTTTAATTTCATGTTTATTTATATCGAATCAATGGTCTAAAAAATTAATTTCCAGTTTCTTACTCTAAAAATAGCGATACATCGATACAATTTTTCATCCTCCCTTTCGACCTCTTACAACCCTTATTTCGAACCCTTTGTCCTTTCTCAAGGTCTATAGATTGTTTTTGCTAAATTTCATCAAAATCGGTTGAGAGGTTTAAGCGGGAAAGCGTAACAGGCAGACAGACAGAGTTACTTTCGCATTTATAATATTAGTAGGGATACTGTCTCAGAATTGAAATTTGTTTATTATGATGTATTGAGTGATATATTTGTGTAATCTCCTACCACCTTCATTCCTGAGCATATCAGTCTGTAAGCATGATCCAGAGTGATATTTTCGGAACTTTGTCATTAGTGCGTTGCAGGACTTTCAATTTTTCACCAGTTTATTATGCCAAAAGAGTAAGTAAATATTGGTATAGCAAATATGTTGATGAATTTAATTGTATTTTGGGCATATAGTTGCGTTTTCAGTATAGCGTTGAGTCTGTGTCGGAATTGTTATTTAAATTTCAGTTTAGTCTCTATGTACTGATCTGACGAGACTGATTTTATCCTAAATACTTGTATGCGCTTCATCTAATGGTTCTATTTGTTCTCCTGTTACAAGGGTGTAGTGTTGGTGGGTCTATCCTGATATGAAGTAATTTATTATGCAGTTATCAATTCCAAACTCCATTTTCATATCATCCGAAAACTGTTCTGTGATATAAACTAATTTTTGGAGGTTATTTTATTTATAATTATAGTTGAGAGTTCTGTCTACATATAAAATTAACTAATGATTTGTTCTTTATCAAATGATTCAATTTTTAAAAAATATAGGTAATATTCGAGTGTCTCAAAGCGTTGAATGGATGGTCGACATGTCTAATAAGGTTTTGGTTGTAAAGAAGTGCAATCTTGCGGTGCAAGTTCCGTCTGGGAAAAAGGGGTTTTTTTAAACTTTATTTTTAAAATACACTACGGCTAAAAAAGTTGTTTTTTTATGGGGAAATCAAGCAATGGTAGCGGATACTGAATAAGATGTTAAAATAAGTGTGTAAATATAAGTCAGTTCCCTCCGAAGGGACGTTTTGAAACAACTCCCATCTCCACTTTGACAGTTTGAATGGCTGTTTCGACTTGGGCGATTTGTGACGCACATTCTAAGTTCGGGGTTCCATGTTTTTCTTTTGTTCCACGAGTGTTTTTTTTTTGTTTTTTATTTCACTTATAATCATTTCCCTTGTGATTTCATTAGAATGAATCGGAAGCTATTATTTTGTTTTCCTTTAGGTTTATGTAATTTTCCTTTTTTTTACACATCTCTCACTTTGACCTAACTCAAAGCTATGGCACTTAAGGTACTTGTGTTACGGACATCAGAACAATATATATATATAGCTCGGAGTTAGGTCAAAGTGAGAGATGTGTTAAAAACTAATTACATAAAAATAAAAATGTAATCATATATATATGATTCATCACATATATATATATATATGATTTTTTTTATTAAATTAAAAATATATATTTTTTCAGGTAAGCAAAGAAGCATACGGTCCGCTTGATGATAATCATGACCACAGCCTACGGACGCTAGTGTCATCACAAGGTCGCCAACCCTGTAAACTGAAGAAACTATGTCACACTTGCCCAGTAATTTTACTCCCTCTCTGACTCTTCAAACCAGAATACAGCGAACAATGCTCTTTGGCGGTAAGAACAGGTGAAAGTGAGGTACCAATGCATACGACCATTGTAAGAGGTCTACCTTTTACAAAGGTCGTATGCATTGTTACTTACATACATATTTAACACCCGAATAAATATTAGGTACAAATGCTCATCAAGTAGTTGTTTATGGAAATTGAACCCACAATCCTTTAGCCCTCAAGATAATTACACTGCCGAATATATCATCGGGTATGTACCACCATGATAATTTCCATACACTTTCCAAACTTTTTTGCATTTGTAGCTAATTATCAAATATCAATACAATAACAGCGCAAATCAACCCAATGTGCAAATAAACGGAGAGTTTCGACTTAAATTACCGAAATTAATTAAATAAACCGCAGTATTCAGGGCTCGCTGCAGGAAGATAAATGTTTTATTACCCAAGACTATAAATAAAGTGGACTGAAGATTGATTGTGATTTTGTCAATTTATTAAGATTGATCTACGTGCTTTTGTTTTAGTCTTAAATGCGAATACAATATTTGCAGTTTCATTTAAGCGTTAAATTTACTGTGAACAATAGCAGCGCTTTGCGATTTTATACGCGTTTTTAATTTCACCGTAAATGGAGATTGTCTGGAGGTAGACCTGATAGAACGAAAATTTAGTTTACACCTTAGTCATAAAAAGACATGTTCATTAACACACAACATCTCATATTGCTGGACATTAGTTTCTCCAAGAAAGAAAGCACGCTGGGCAAGCGTGTTAGAAATCGCAGAGCGCAGCTATCGTGACAAGGATGCTGCTGCCCACCCCCGCCCTGAGCAATTTAGCTGCACTATTTCGGATGGATATACCAGCATCTGTCAGTTCTGGCACCTTAGTCGGCTTTTACGACACCTGGTGCAGTGGGAGATACTATTCTAATATGCCAGTACCTCACGGAACAATACAATCTCATACATTGACCTGTAGTAATTTCTGTTATATCATCATATCAACCATTGGAAGTCCACAAGTAGACATAGGCCTTCCCAATAAAGGGGGAATTAAGCCCATAATTGCCGAGTTCGTCAAGCGTGTTGGCAATCGCATAGCGCAGCTTTCGCGATAGGGATGCTGCTGCCCATCCTTATAGAAGTTAAACTACACTGTTTCGGGTGGATATACCGCCATCTGTCGGTTATAACACCTTAGTTGCCTCTTACGATAACTGGAACAGAGGGAGGCTCTATTCTACACACGGCACATGGCACACGGCAACGATTTCTATAATACATAGAGGTTTTGAATTTTTTTGTAATCATAACATTTATATTACTATATTACTCCAAAATGATGCAGTTTTCTATTACTGAGAGAATGTTTAACTTCCGTTTAGTTCTTTATATACCTATAGCTGTCAAAATAACATGTTGTAAAATATTTTGGTGTAGGTTTAGGTTTAAAAATATAAACAATATTTTATAACTTGCTAAATACCAAGATAAACAATCGTGTGTCGTAACTAGATTGTCACCTGTCATTCAAATCAATCTGTATGTATGAATCATATATATCAATGAAGTATTGTTTGGTGTTAATAAAACCACTACCGTATTTGAATACCTTGAAATTTTATCATGTATATAATACTTATCTGTCATGTCTATTCTTAAATTGATTTGGCCAGACTATGATGATATCAGCCATTGGTATTGCCCAAATTGGCGCGCTGGCCAAGCATGTTGACATTCCCAGAGCGTAGCTTCGCGACAGGGATGCTGCTGCCTATCCCCGCCCTGTGTATTTCAACAACTGTTTAGGTCATGTTATAGTGCTCAGGATTTTTTAGCACAATTTTATAAATTGCTTGGATCCAAAACAAAAACACTGTAAAACCGCTTTGTGACTATAACATTGATATTTCACTCGGTCCCTAAATACCAAAAAGCTACTCGAATTAATATAAAAATACAAATAAGGTACCAATACCTTTATACGTTGAAGATATTGGATATTATTTGTTCTAACAAATCCCAATCGAATATAACCTAAAGCTATATAAGATTACAGGATATTACATTTAGATAAGTGAAACAATTGGATGTTGGCCAATTTATTGTTTACGATTTATCGAATATCGCTTTTAAATAAGATATATGTGTGGATTCTTTTATTTATTTTGGCAGCAAATAAAATTCGATTATCATAATTTCAATTAAGTATAAAATTTAGAAAGAGGTATACGTTAACTAGATCAGTCAGCACGGGAAATTCAACTCTCCATAGTTGCATAGCCATGGCCGTCAGGTACCGGCAGGTGTCGTAAGAGGTGACTAAGGTACCAGAACCGACAGATGGCGTTATATCTATGCAAAAAAGTCAGCTTAAATGTACAAGGCGGGGATAAGCAGCAGCTTCCCCGTCGTAAAACCTGCACTCTGCCAACACGCTTGTCCAGCGCGGCAATTATAGGCAAAAATCCTCCTTTCTTGGAGAAGCTTATGTCTAGCAGTGGACTCATAATGACTGGTATGATAATGATAAATGAAAATATAGAATTATCAATATTAAACCATACCCAAACAACATCAAATAAAAATACTTACAACTGAGTATCTAAAGAACTCATAATAACTAGAATATCCTAAACATATTTCTCAGAAAAAAATGATAGACACAACACGTCGACAAATTGAGTCATCCAAAATTCGTTTTCACGGAGTTTAAGTACGCGGCATATGTTCAAAGAGAAATGTATTTACGCCTCTGCAATGTTATATCTACTGAATATTTATTGAGATCATATACCGCTTTATTCGAGGGAAGTAAGTAATATTTTTCTTTTACTCTTTTTATATTTTATATAATAGTTTGGATATTGTTGACTTTTCTATGATGTCATTCAGACATACAGCTGTCCAAAAAAGATTTAAAACAAATTACTTCCTAAGGATACCTCCCTGCAAACAGAAGTGCATTAAAACGTTGCCATTTTTAAAGTTATTCGAATGAAATTCAGTATTTATTGTGTGTGGTCAATACATGTTTTTTTGACATGAAACACTGTAAAATATTTTTTCCATAATCATCCCTCAGGGGGATAAAAGGGGGGCTAATATGAAAGTTATCTAATTTTCAAAGTTGTTTCAATAAAATATAATATTTAGTTTATAAGTTCCTTATTATTACCGATATTCCTTATTGTCAGTTTAAATATTCGGACTCAAAGGCTAATAACAATTAAAGATGGATATTAATATAAAGAGAAGCTTACCATTAATAATTTATTAGGTTCTATCATATAAAATTGGCGTTTTGTACGGGTGGAATAAAAAGTATTTTTTTAAATATATTTAATAAATGCATCGTATACATCGTTGTTATCTATGCACTTTTAAAATCTCATGTGTAGTTTATTAATCACTTTATTGAAAACTCACGGAATAAATAAACTCTTTGAAGGCCGTTTATGGCAATCCGCAGTGCAGTTAATTTCTTTTTTGCTAGAAGTTGTCCAAACATCGGTAAAATGGTAATCTGTTGGAGCAAGTCCGGGAACTACACGGATGTCGCAGACATTCCAATTGTAGCTCATCTAACTTAGTTAGATTTTAAAACATTTGTCTGTTATCAAGGGGGTTCGTTATCTACATATATATATCATATTGATCACAAACAATGATGCTGAACAGCTTTATGTATCCTCCCTACTAAGTTTGTATGAATAATATATGTGCACCTTTACGTTTTATAATATTTACTGAGTGAATTCGTAATGTCCGCTATGTATAGTATTTAAATACAAATTAAAAATATCTTGGGTTAAATAAACTTATATTAACCGTGAGGTACTGACTGAGTAGAATAGTACCTCTTCATTTACCGGGAGTCGTAAGAGGTAACAGAACCGACAGATGGCGGTATATTGTCCAAAACAGTATGGCTTAGATGCACAGGGCGGGGATCGGCAGCAGGATCCTCGTCGAGAATGCTGTGCTCTGCGATTTCCAATACGCTTGCCCAGCGCGGCAATAATGGACAAAATTTTCCTTCTTGTGGGGGCCAGAGGACTTAAGGACATATGGTGATGAAATAGACTATCAAGGGCACTTAGATAATGTTTATACATTTGTCATTAATAATATGTAAATAAATAATTATTTAATATAACTACCATTTTAACGGCTTTAAAATGAGGTTAATTTAACTTTTTACATTTGAGTTTAATGTTTCGGTTACTTTGTGACAACCGTTCTAAAGATTGATAAAAGATTTTGTGTCAGGATTTGAATGTTACAATTACTACGACCGCGTTGTTATCCATGCATTATGTACTGACAGTATTTTGTAATCTGGTAGTGCTGTGATGTTGGCCTCGGTTCTTGATCAAATGACAGTATGTTGTAGGTGGTATTTTCCAACCATTTTCTCTATTGAAATATTATAAGGAACATATGTACCAATTATATTTATCTATTTATTTTGAGTTTTTACCCAAAATAAGTAGACACGTAATTCTAGAATTTACGTGAATACTATACGAAATAGTGTATATGTTAGTGATATCCTTATGGCATAAGCGTCTAAAGGCTGCGGTCACGTTTACCATGAAGCTGGACGTACTAGTTAGCTGAGATCATAAAGTAAAAAAAAAACTCTTTGACCTGAATCCGAGGTAAGTCGTTTAAAACAATTATGTTACGGACATCAGACAACATATAAATTAAAAATATAATACTTAAAATCATTTTTAATACCCAGAAAAAAACAAACACAAATATCGTCATTAAATATATGTCCTGGTCGGGAATCGGACCCACGCCTGCATTTAGCACTTAAAATGATCACTACTAGCTGCGCCATCACACCCTACTATAATAAAGATATAGATTATAGATTAGCTGTGGCAGATTTACGCGGCATGGCGTATTTTATTTTCTACCTTATTTTCTATCATACATACTGCTGGATTTTTTGCCCAACTCTTGTCAGCCCAATTCCCCTTCAAAGCACAGCAAACCTTCCCAAATAAATGATCGTATTCTGATAATTTTTGCTGTACATTTTATGATTTTTCAAGATGTATTGAACCACAATTGCCTGAGCGATGTCGTCACAAATAAGATGAAATAACATAAAATCGTCTCCATTTGTCCCCTCAAACATGACTTAACCTCATTATTAAGGCAGCCCACTAATAACCCGTAACGCAAACAATCACCATTTTTCTCACAATACGAAAATCCTGAACACTGTGAGAGCGACACACAATAACATCGTGACGGGTCAACTGTTTACGAACCCTACGGAACCCCAAATTAATAGAAGTTCCGTCAAGCACATCTGACGGCTGAAGCAGCGATTACGGCCGGCGATTGGTGTTTTTACCCTATGCGTTTGTTCCGTTGAGAATATTGTTATGAAAGTTCACCCCTTTGGGGGGTGTTAATATTTATTTGGTCATTAGTCTGTGTCCGAGTGGTAGGGTTACATTTGGTCGCTCGTTTCGTATAAAATCTATTACAATGTCAGTGTTGAGTGGCCTTTTAAAATAAAAGACAACTCGCGTAACTTTTTTGATACATGTGTATAGAGTATCTCTAATCTAATATCTTTTAACGTCTGAAAGGATTTATTATCTATGGGTTTTTAATATATGTCAGTCACGCCGGGTGTAAGTAATTAGGAATTTGTTAGAAGTAAAGTTAGATGGTAGGTTAGGTAGTTAGGTGCTAGGTTAAGAAACCAAAAATCATAATTACTATCCTGCTTAAATATGAGAATGTGTATGTAAACTAGAAGTAAAGGCTATGTTTCCACTCTATTTTAAAAGGTTCAGTTGTGTTGAAACAGTATTTTACAAGTTGTGAATAAATGAATTTTGTTATATCAAAAAATGCAATTTCGTCTCTATTCCTCTTAAGTATAGATAGTATCACTATTACGAGTATGAAAAATATTTGGGTTGTCTATATCAATTTGACGGACTCGATGGAGCAGATGGTAGTGGTGGTTGTGGGTTTGATTCCCACCCAGGGCAAATATTTATATGATGATATTTGTGTTTGTTCTTTGTCCAGATACACAGTGTTAAGTATAGTATATTAGTAATTTCTCTGTTGTCTGGCATCCGTGACACATGTGCTTGAACACGAAGTCTAGTCAATACTTTAGATGTTGTACTAGATCGGACATACAAAAGAGCCGTAATTACTGGTTTTAACCAGATATTTTTTATTCAAATAGTCTTTACTTTTCGACAGTCAAAATAATTAATTAAGAAATGTACTGAATTAAGTTACAAAAACTTATTTTAATTTGTTCGATTGTGGTATTTTAGGGTAAGAATAATTTCAATTACTTATTTTTAAATCCTGCAAAAATATTTACTAATTAAAACTTCTAATAACTTGTATTGCAAAAAATCTGGTTCCATCCTAATAAACAGAAAATTTAAAAAACTACTCACTGGTCAATATAACAAAATATTGCAATGAATTTTGCCAGTTTAGCAATAACTTGAAAATAACTTTAAAGGAGCGACTTAACACAAAATTAGACCAAGTATTGAATGCGGGACTTAGAACGGACCGCTGGCTGCCGGCCAAAGAAAGGTGTTGGTCCTAAGGCAGCCAACAATATGGGACTATTTGGGGACTTATTTCAATTATTTGCCGCAGCTCTATATCCGTGGGAAGTATATTATACATTGTGCTTGATTTAAGCGTAAAATAGAGTGATAGTTACAATGTATTTTATATATACATACTATCTGTAACTGCAAACATTGTTTTACCAATTTAATTATATAAAAATACTAAAATTACTATGAAACAATTGGCAGTGGTGATAGAAGGGTGAAAATTAAGGATTGTGTGTATTTTAGTCACATTAAAAAAAAAATAATTTAATTAAATGTTAGGCTTTGATAACCCTTATCTCTGTTTGAAAAATAGATAATAGCAGACCTACAGAATATGCATATAAAATTTTATAAGAATTGATCTAGCCATTTATGATCAGTATAGTAACTAACACTATGACACGAGGATTTTATATTTTAGATATCGCTAAATGTAGGTTATGTTCTAGATCTGATTCATATCTCCAGTCTAGTGGCGTGCCATGCGTATATTTGGACAAATACAGCACGCCGTCAAATCATAAGTTACTATCGATACACAGTACCAGGTAATTTTAAAATAATCTCAACAAATTATCGAAATAGAGTGCTGATAATTACAAGACGTCTGTGTCGGGTGACCGTTGCCATGGTAACCAAAAGCGCTCTCCTTGTTTCCCGTAGCTTCATTGACTTCGTGAACTGTGAAGTGACCGATGACCTCGACAATTTTATGGCGCTAGAGTCATTTAAACCAATAAGTAATTAAGTCTTTTACTTTTAACTAGTCTGCTGGCACTAGACAGATCCTAGAACGTTCATTGCGCGAACATCAGAAAAGAACCTGCATGAAAAAATTATGGTTATATAACACCTAATAGTAAGTCTCAACAAATTACAATTAGACTTTGAAAATTATTTGTTAAATCATTTTGTATATCTTCTTTATATAAAAATGAATACAATATAAGAAATGAGATACAAATAACAGAAGGAACTGTTTATATTATCATTTTTTATCTAATATTTGTTACGCTTTTGTGATTTTCTTTATTCCACTTGTGCTTGGCTCGACGCCAAGGTATATGAGGTGCTAGAATCCTCAGACGACAGTTATTTTCAGATAGTAAAAATACTTTAAAAGTTGCGTATACAGTTCATTACATCTGAATTTCTATTTTAAATTGGATAATATTATTACGAACTTCTAATAAGCTCTACACAATACAATTTTTAAATTAAGTTGAAGTCATCTGTATATCTATATGTTTCTTTGAAACTACCTTCTTTGGACTTGATTTTTACCCACTTAAAACGGACAAATTTCATTTAAACTTTTTACACTCATTAAGAATCTATCTCATTATCCCGACTAGCAACGCCAGGTACCTCTAGATTGAAAAAACGAAAAATTGAGCTTTCTCAGTATCAAATTAAAGAGTAAAAAGTAAGTATAGTTAAATAATATATAAATGTATTCATTAAAAAAAAAAACGCTTTGTGCTAAATTTATAAATATGGGACAACTCCCTTTTTTCAAAACAATACTAGTATGTTATATAAAGAAACATTTTCGCATTATAATTTAATGTGCTTTAAAAGCATGTTTTTTGTACACAACAATTTTGAAGTGACACACACACGAGCCGTAAAACGTAAGCTTAACCATAGGCCTATTAAATAGTCAATGAAAACAAACAATTATACTACGAGTACAGACTTCACAGTGCTACGCAGTAAGTCATATATCTCAACTGTCATCACGCAGCATGCCTATCTTAGTACTAAACTGCCTTTACTAGACGGGTCTTACAATGAAGTTGCTTGCAACATTTCGCCTTTAAAATAAGCCTGCAAGAAAATCGTACGCATGGGATAGTAGTTAGTATATACTCGTACGTACTTTGAGTGTGTATGTGCGTGTAACTTGGGCCGACGGTCAACTAGCGGCTAGCCGGTGCTGAAAGTAGGTATAAAATAGATTTTTCTGTGTTTAGAGAATATAGTTAAAAATTAATACTGCCAGACGCATTGCGTCGACGGCAATATTTCTGAGACGCTTAATGCTTCCTATAAATGTCGTCATTCCACTTTTGACCTCAATCTGCATTTTTATATATGACTAGCAGCGCCCAGCGGTTTCACCCACATTAAGTTGTAGAACTTAGATGATACTTTAGCATCCGCTATTAACCCCTTAACGGATCAATAAAAAAGTATTTTACGAGTGTTTTATGTCTTTTAATGGAGAACCTTCATGCTGAATTTCATTTTAATATCTGCCAAGGAAGCAATTTACCCCCTAAGGGGGTTTAAATGTATTATTAGCAGGCATTTGAGCCACTTGTAGAATGTACTATTCTATCGGTGCTCTGCCAGTACTCCATGGCGTTCTCTAGTCATATTAAAATAACTTCTGACTATTTTAGATATACAAATATAGACTCAGATCCTATACCACTAAATAACTATATAAATCGTTACATTTGTGTACTTATAATTCCTGGATAAATAATTCAGGGCATATTTTCGTCAGATAAAGGTGCATTCATTATGAATCAATTAAATGCATTGTTTATTACATGCAATTTCACGTACGGTGTGTAAAAACTGCATTTATATAGATGGACTACGTATCGGCAAGCGTAACGTTGGAGGTCCACTCACAAAATGGACAGATAGTCTGACAAAAATCGCAGGATCGCGCTGGACACGTACAACTGGTTCTATTGCAGATCATTTGCGGAGTCCGTTGTCCAGCAGTGGACGTCCTACGGCTGATATGATGATGACAATTAACCTTTTTGTCAAATCTGCTATTTATCTAGATCCGTTCAGCTGTGCGTTAACAATATTAGTAGGAAGCGCTTAAATTTTATTTAGTGCAACAAAAACTGTCAGAATACACGGTGATATTAACATATTTTTACTGCGCATACTTCACCCGAATTGTACTGTCCAGGGCAGGGAAGCGACTACAATTTCCGTCTTATATTTAGCATCCTCATTATCATAGTCCATCCATCGGAAGTCCACTGCTCGACATAGGCCTCCCCAAGAAAGGGAGATAATGCCCATAATTGCCGCGCTGGGCAAGCGTGTTGGCAATCGTAGAGCGCAGCTTTTGCAATGCGGATGCTGCTGCCCATCCCCATCCTATGCATTGAGCTACACTGTCTCGGATGGATATACCGCCATCTGTCGGTTCAGGTGCCTCAGTCGCTTTACCTGGTGCATGGGGAGGTACTATTCTACTCTGCCGGTACTTAAATGCATATTTCACATACAAACATTTAATATTAACGGATCTGAGAAGAAAACTTTAAAAATTTCTTAGAATACTTTGTCATGCCAAAGTATTCTACAGGCATTTATGATTTTGTAACACTATCGCAAGGATGGCGTTAGAATCTCGTCTATTACATCGCAAGAAAGTTGGTGACAAGTTTTGTACTGAGATATTATGTATTCCACGATAAAGACTCAAGTTCGCAGGTGTTCTAGAGTTACATCAGT
This sequence comes from Heortia vitessoides, assembly GCA_020976665.1. Lineage (NCBI taxonomy): Eukaryota > Metazoa > Arthropoda > Insecta > Lepidoptera > Crambidae > Heortia > Heortia vitessoides. The sequence continues at coordinate 2,015,246 of JACJUM010002929.1, forward strand.
CTAAGATCACTCTGCCATACCACTGGGAGTTTGCAGGCTTATTCTGTAAAAAATAATATGTTAAATATTATTTTAAAAAGCATAATATCGGGCGAAGGCACACTCAATATATATCAATAGGATCAGACATTTAACGGGCCTGATGGTGTTGTTGGTAGTGATTTTATCTTGAACGCAAAAGGTCGTGAGTTCGGACCCTACTCATAACAAATATGATGTATATGTCTTTATTTAAGTACTATATTTGTGCTACTTCTGTAGCTTAATAACATTATAACATGTGTAGAAGAAATGCTTTAAGCGACTTATTTCTTAATCAGGATGTTTTGTGATTTCTTTTCCTTTGACAGACAGGTTAAGATATGTTGTATGTTCTTTACCTGCTGTACGCTCACTATTTTGTCCGCAAGGTCTTTATTTAATATTTCATCTCTAAGGAACACTACTTATATATTTAAATCATATGATTATAAATGAGGGTTTATTTTTGAAGACCTGCAGGCTAAATTATTTGCACGTGGAATTTTAGGGTCTGCATTGGGTGTTAAATTATATAGATGGATATGACAGATAACTGGAACAGTCAATTAGAGATACATTAGTAGATGATATTTTTGCTGATTGAACAATTACGTACTTTAGGTGAAGAAGTAAATTTTTATAATATAAATATTTTTCTGATATTTTTTTACTCCATTTATTGACAATTGTACACGTTTTCAGAGATTGAGTCTTTATTAATCTCTTTTGGTGGAGGTAACCAAGAAATAAATGAATGTGTGTGGAAATACAAGTAAGTATTGTTGTGAAAATCCTAGTAAGTATTATTGTGTGAATACGTCACGTTTTTTTTTACAAATTATACTAGACTAGCTGTGCCCGCGACTTCGTCCGCGTGGAATAGTTTTTTGGGTACCATACCTATTTACTTCAAATTATATAAACTTTAAATGTCACGTTTATTTATATCGAATCAATGGCCTGAAAAATAAGTTTTAAGTTTCTAGCTCTAAAAATAGCGATCCATGCAAACAACTTTTCATCCCCCCTTGCAACCCCTTACAACCCTTATTTCGAGTTCAAAAATAGCCTATGTCCTTTCTTAAGGTCTAAAGATTGTCTATGCCAGATTTCATCAAAATCGGTTGAGAGGTTTAACCGGGAAAGCGTAACAGACAGACAGACAGACAGACAGACAGACAGACAGACAGACAGACAGACAGACAGAGTTACTTTCGCATTTATAATATTAGTAGGGATGTTTTCGTTTATTATCATTTTTATAATATATTAAGAATAATATTTCTCTTTTTAATTTGATGTGCTATTCGTTCCTGTCAGTACGCCGTCTGTATCCTAATCGGTTTAATAAGACAAACTTATCGAATTATATGTTTTCACCGGTTCTTGGTAAGTGTACAAAGTTAAAATTAAATCTGACTGTTAAAGTGGGTCAAAATTGAGCTCAAAGAAGTTGGTCACAAACAAACTTGGAGATAAATCTAATAAATGTCTGACACACTTCATTATATCAGCCACAGAAAGTCCACTGTTGAACATAGGCTTTCCCAAGATAAAGGGAATTTTACCTACAATTGCCGCGCTGGGCAAGCGCGGTGGCAATCGCAGAGCGCAAATTTCGCGGAGATGCTGCTGCATCCCCACCCTGTAATATTTAAGTTGCGCTGTTTCGGATGGTAATCTCGCCATCTATCGGTTCCCTTACCTCAGTCGCCTCTTACGATACCTGATATAGAGGACGGTATTATTCTACTCCACTGGTACCCTATGGCTGACACAGTCAAATTACACTGGCACACTTAAATTAGCAAAAAAATAATACGAATAACGTTCTTACTCCAACATTTAAAATGATTTAAAAACATAATTATGACGGAGGATGGGATCAACAAGAGACAAGAAACGTATTTAAGCATGGTTCTCCGGCTTACGTTCATCCATTCGGTAAAACCAATGTTTATTTCTTCCCAATTTACTACTTAATAAGGTTTGCATCAGTATTTTTGATTATTGTATCAATATTATGGGAACCAAAATCGGAGACCTCCAAACGTCGTCAGTTCTGCGTACTTCAACTTGCTATGGTAACAAATAACTATGGTAACAAATCTCCTGAATTCCTGACTCAATGCCCTCTCCAGATAGTAATGCCAATTAGAGTTGGCTCATAAAGCGCATAGATTGTAAGAGACCACGTTTCCGTTCAACTGAACAGCCTTCCTAATAATATAAACACGTCTTTGTTACTCTTTCACGCTAGAACGGCTCTACATATCTGGATTTAATTTGGTACGGATATTATTGATTTTGATTATTGCCGTGAGGTACCGTTAGTAAAGAATAAAACCTTTCTATGTATCAGGTGTCGTAAGAGGCGACTAAGTCACCAGAACCGACATAAGGCGGTATAATATCCATCCATATAAGTGTATCTCAAATGTACAGGTTAGGTAGCAGCATCCCCAACGCGAAAACTGCGCTCTTCGATTGCCAACACGCTTACCCAGCATGGAAATCATGAGCGAAATTCCCCCTTTCATGGAAAGGCCTATGTCTAACTTACTTCCAATAGCTGATTGATAATTATTGATAATCTGGAGTAACACATCTTCTTTTTTATCCCGAAATCATGTTGAAATTACAGAAACTTAGCTTTTATTTTTCTTTATGCAAACGACAAGAGTTGCTCATGGATGCAATAAAGTCCTCGCAGACACAATATTGAGTGGAAAGCTGGTATGTTTTTTTTTGTTTATACAACACGTTTGCTTTGTGCAGTAGGGTACCGGCAGAGTAGAATAGTACCTCCCAATGCACAAGTGGCGGTATATCCATCCAAGACAGAGTAGCTCAAGTGGATAGGGTGGGTTTGGGCAGCAGAATTCCCGTCGCGGCAAGCGCGACAATTATGGGTAAAATTCCCCCTTTCTTAGGGAGCAGCATCCAGCAGTGGACTTCTAATGGCTGTAATGCTGACACTTTTGCATTTAGAATGTAAAACAGTCGTATGAACTGATACTAGGTACTTTAAAGTTAATTTTGTTTCTTAATTGAATAAATTAAACGAAACTTCGTCCAATAGAGATTGTCTCTATTTAATAATGAATTAATGGAATTCACCTAAGATGGGGTACACTTCGTTATATTCCAATTCAGAATAGGGATGTTTTCGCAGCCTGTGCCAACTTAAGTAATTTCAAGGACTTTAAAATTTGTCTGTCTGTTACAGTTTGGCGTCACGTGACGGTAACACGGAGTATTTTGTTATCAACAAATTTTAAACTTTCAATGCTTTCAAGCCCCTTAAATTTAACTTTTGAAGATACGTCGTGTTGTTTAGAATGGAGACCAGCTCGGTCCATATAATATGCATCACTTGATCTTAAATTATTTAGTCACTTGAAAATATTTTTGCATGATCATAGCAGCCGCAAAACGTCCACTGCTGGACACATTCCTCACCAAGGGAGGGGGAATTTGCCAATAAATGCCGCATTGCTGCAGCTTATACCCGTCCTGTTACATTCGAGCTACACCACTTTAGATGGATATACCATCATCTGTCAGTTCTGGTACCTACATCGGCACCTGATACAGAGGTACTATTCTGCTCTACCGATACCACACGGCCAGTATTGACAACAATTGTATTATAATTATCTCTTTTTTATGGGCGAGTGAGATTCTTTAAACGACTATTGGCAGTATACAACTGAACTAGCAAGTATAACTCAAATATAGCAAGGTAGTGATGGGCAGCAGAATCCTTGTCCCAAAACTACGTTCTATGTTTATCTTAGGATGATGATTCTCACTTTCTTATTTCAAGGATGATCTCATAAGCCGAGCCGATAAGAACATGACTTTAAGCGATTGCTGTCAGACCTTGTGGCCTTTGAGAAGTATTTTACATGATAGCTATGCACTTTCTGCGAGATATAATAACTAGTATAGATCTGAATTATCGCCAAATTTCTTCTTTTCTTTCGTCCTTTGGCACCTTTGATGATGATAATGATAGAATTGTTAATGAGTAAGATAGAGGGCCCTTTTGAGGATTAGATCTAGAAAATGATATCATGTAGTTGTAGATGACAACATAGGAGTAGTATAACATTATGACTATTTATTAAAATATTCATATTAATAAAAAAAACCCTCTTACAAAGATTTATTATTTGAAATATTTTCTGCCAGTCTTTATTTCACTCATCAATTAAAACTTTAGTTAAAAGTGAAAAAATCACAATCAGTCATACACACAATCAAAGTCGCCCATTCATCATCCTATTAAAGGTGACAAAAACATTTCCGCAAAAAAAGGAGATTACCGAATCTAAAATTGGATTCCACAAATCCCGTAATGACGTTATTATAATACGCTGAAAACATCCCGGAGAGAATCCCGGAGTAAGAATTTGGGTGTCGTTACTAGCGCCCTCTGGGGGTGAGGGGAGGGGAGTTCAAACTTTTTGATTAATTACATTTCGCTCACCGTAGAAATATTGCCACATTCCAGGTAGGTAAAAGTTATGCCAAAGTATGCAGAGTTACGTATATACAGACCGGACGATACAAAAAGTACTTACGATAAATCACAGACCGATTAGTTAAACTAAATTAAAATAAATATTGAAAAATTGTCTTCATACAGGAAGGCCATTTTCGACAATTCTGAATTAAATTTCAAAATCAATTCTTATTTTCTTTCCGGCACCGGTAGAATAAAATTGTACCTCTTGTAAAAGGTGACTGATGTATTGGAACCGACAGATTGCGGTATATCCATCTGAAACCTTGTAGCTCAAATGCACAGGTCGAGGATGGGCAGCAGCATCCCCGTCGCCAAAGCAGCGGTCTGCGATTACCACGCCGACAATTATGGGCAATATTTTCCCCTTCTCGGGGAGGCCTATATCCAGCTGTGGACTTTTAATGGCTGGTATGATGATATTTGATTTACAAATGCCTAATGCCTCAATTTTCTCACTGGCACACTACAAACACATCACACGCATTCTTTACGCAAAAGTATACGCGTTTGCCGTTGAAGGTGGTACTTGCCCCTCGAACGATGACAAATCGTACTAGTGTGGCCAGGCTTACTCAGTCCCCTCTTTTGCAAACAAATAATTAGTTATTAGTAACGCACTGGTTAAGAGGAAGTGGACTGTGATCCACATTGTACTATCTAGAGTTTTATAATAGTATACTATTCAGAAACTCTTATTAGTTCGGGATATGGATAGTTGACACTTATGTAATCAACATCATCACCATATTAGTAGTAAAACGTCTACTGCTAGATATAAGCCTCCCCAAGAAAGGAAAATTTTGCCCATAATTGCCTCGCTGGTTAAATATATAGCTTCGCGACGAAAATGCTGCCATCCCCACTTTGTAGCATTTGAGCTATACTGCTTCGGGTCCGGTACCTCAGTTATCTCTTACGCCACCTAGTACAGGGGGAGGTACTATTCTACTCTATTGATATCACTAATCTTATGTAAGTGTTGAACAAAACTATCAACGTAATTAGCTAAAGAAAGTAATTTGGCTATTACAATCTACCGTCATCTCATTCTAGATATATATAAATGTAGACAATAAACAATTCGTTGACGTTGTACTGTCATAAAATATACTTTTACCGAATATTAATAAAACTACAAAAGATTCGAAGCAACAAAACAGAAGCTGTACAATTTTACACATTCTACGTTGTGAAATAACATATCTATTCTATAGCAAAACTTACAACTTTGAACAGCTTCCAACGGGTGCGCCTTCTAAACAATTTATGTGTCTACGTGCGGAGTGGTGCGCGACTCTTGAGTTTATTACCTGACATGTTTGAAATACCGGCTTTATGGTGGGAAGATAGGGGGAGGAGGCGACTCAACACGTCTCGCTGAAAAAATATGTCTAAGAAGAAGGCTCTAAAGTTGGCCTCCATTTTATAGACGGACATTATTTAAAAAGTATGTTAAATATAATAAATACTCGTATTTAAAGACTTTTCAAACACGATTTTTGAATTTGATGGTAAAGTTTAATTACTTCAGTAATATTTCATTCTTATTATTTTACTAGCTCACCCGACAGACATCCTGACTTAACTAGATACGTTTATCATGAAAATAATATTGTGACTATAAATTTAGATACACTATCCCATGTGTCGACTGATGCCGTGCGGTACCGGCAGGAAGCCATGAGGTACCAGCCGATAGAATAGTACCTCTCACTGCACCAGGTGTGGTAAGAGGCGACTAGGGTAACAGAACCGGCAGATGGCGGTATATCCATCCGAAACAGTGCAGCTCAAATGCACAGGGTAGAAGGGGTCAGCAGCATCCCTGTCACGAAAGCAGCGCTCGGTGATTGCCGACACGCTTGCCTAGCGCAGCAATTATGGGCAAAAATCTTTTCTTAGAAGGGGCCTATGTCCAGCAGTGGACTTTCAATGGCTGGTATGATGATAACGATATATTCCGAACTTGTTCAAGTTGTACACAGCAAGCAAACAATGTTTAGTAATAATTAAAGATAGACATTTCTATAGCATTTACCATACCCCCTTTTTTATTATACCAGCCATTAGAAATCCACTGCTGGCAGGCACCAAGTGAGGATATTTTCTGCCCATAATTGCCGCGCTGGGCAAGCGGTTTGGCAACCACAGAGCGCAGCTTTCGCAACGGAGATGCTGCTGTCCATTTCCACCCTGTGCATTAGAGTTGCACTGTTTCGGATGGATATACAGGCATCTGTCGGTTCTGGTACCTTAGTCGCCTCTTACAACACTTGGTGCTGAGGGAGGTACTTTTCTACTCTAGCAGTACGTTACAGCAACTCTGCCAATACGTCCTATACCCCTAAATTTAATAACTCTCCCCTAGAGTTTTACTTTTTAATACTAATAGCCCTCGGAACATTAATAAATGATGCACCAACGAGTGATCGAGGACCGATTAATTCGACGATCAAACGGAATTCCGGTCACCGGTTATTTCAGATCTGTGACCATTCCCAGTGGACCATCACTGGTAATAACGTCAAACGATTATGACTATAGAATGTACAGAAGTGGCTTTCTTTTAGTTAGTATCGAGGCCCGATGCCAACCCTATCTTGTGCGTCACGGGTCGTGGGTTCAACCTCACCCATAATAAATATTGGGGGTGATGATATGTTAGTTTGTTCTGTGGGTTAAATCTGATTTAAATATTATGTTTCTTATTTCTCTGGGAAACACTAGTGAAGCGACTCATCTCGGAGGCAAACTGAACACAGTAAGCAAAAAAAATTTAAATCGGTTGAGTAGTTTAGAAGTTCATCCGTGACACATAATTTAAAATATAAAAGATATCATGATCAGTTTTACATATTAATTATTTCTGAATACATATAATTTTTAGGTATTACCTATACTTATAATAAATCTGTAGAAATGTCAATTCTGTACGTAAAATATATTATCTATATATAACTATCAGGGATTGATACTGACGCCAAAAATGGAATCAGTACATTTCTTGTATGTCTGTCTGTATAACAGTTATATAAATAAAAACTACTCGACGGATTTAAGCGAAACTTGGAATAGCTATTTTTCATACTCTTGGTCCAACTCAGGAATGTCCAGGGCGTTATAACGCTTTATCCACGAATGAAGTTGCTGTACTATTCGTCGACCAGAAATGAGATAGGTGTGATATCATTTCAGAGACGATTCGTTTGCAACGTATTTACGAAACCTACAAGCCTTACGACTGTTTGTAATATCCTTTAATATACTGTCGAGGCGAAGATTATTATAATTCCGCTTTACACCAAACTGATCAGGCGTACCTAATTATAATAAAAGGTGCCATGCCTTAAATTTTTTATTACCACTAGCAAGTTAGACGTTTTCGTTTCAGTTTGTTGTTGATATGTACGCAAAAATTGAAACCGAAAGATTAGTTTATATACGATCTAAACAAAGCCAGCTGCGCGTTGAATAATACGTGCACCTTCGCGACGCCATGCAGCAAGATATACTGTGAATATGAGCCGTTTATTTATTTTACCATCTTCTTTTACTAGCGGTCCACGCATACACAAGATGATACGTAAGAAAATATGGACCTCCCTATCTATTTATTACTGTAATTACTAATCCCAAGTGCGACGAAATCTCTCGGGAGCTTCTTGAGAGTCAAACACCGCTTGACCGTCATGATATTCTCGCAAGAGCTTTTTATTTAAAATTTAAATCAAGGTTGAATCTACTTACCAAAGATAATTTGAAGAAGTATTATGCTGTATATACAGTGTTAAGTAGTAAAAACGCAGGTTACCTATAAGGTTTAACCTATAGGTACTTAAGCCTCATGTGAACGTGATCCAAACAACATTACTTATAAATTAACCTAATAACACACAAAGAGTTACATGCTGATAGAGTCGTGGGCATAACTATTAACAATAATATTGTGTGGTTTCGAATTGAGATATTGTTCAACAGTATTGTAGATTGACATATATTTCCATATTAAAATGCGATAGTTAATCTGTCTGTTACATCAAAATTACTAAATCATGAGGAAGGATGTAGGCTACTTTATTTACAAAAAACGACGAAAACGCGGACGAAGTCGCGAGCAACAGCTAGTATTGAAAACATCTGAAAAAACTACAAACAAATGTCCACGTTTACTCGTTGTTAAAAAAAGAAAAATGTAGATTGTTCTAGTTGGTCAATAAATTCAATGAACAATTCTGTTTCATTTACATTGATGTATGCAGTGCTAGTTAACATCATGTTTTTGATTTTTTATAAACCACGAGTTGTATGCCATCCACAGAAATAATACCAACTAGCAAAAATGTACTGTAAATTTTATTCCAAATTTCATAAGACCAAATCATAACCTATACTTTCGTAACACAAAGCAAAGCCACATCCAGCCCTGAGATTCATTTTGTCAACGAATCAAGCTGAAGTTATTTCAATTATAATGCAATTTAAACCTAATTCGGGGGGGTTTAACTTTGTGAGGAGAATTTTAATTAAATTTCACCTGTGTTTACGAGCCTGCCTTGAGTTTCCTTAGAAATTGCCTTTGGAACTTAACTGCGAATTTGTCTTTTAAATTCTATTTGAAAACCACAACTTCAATGCGTTTGTGTAAAATCGAATCGATGGGCCCAATGACGCAGATGGTAGTGATCCTATCTTGTGCGCCAAAGGTCGTGGGTTCGATTCTAGCCCAGGAGAAATATTATATAATGATATTTATATTTGCTGTGTCTGGGTGTAAAATATATGTATTTAAGTAGTATATTTGTGATCCTTCTGTTGTCTGACGTCTGTAACACAAGTGCTTTAAGTGTGATTTATTAGTATTATTTCTTCCTGAATGATTTTTTTCACTTATATTTCTACTACTAATATCACACACTTTTAGTTAATGTAAAAGAAATACCAATAATCTGTTGTAATATTTCTAATATTATTTATATCACAACTTATATTTTTATTTCAACTGTTTTCAAGAATGACGTCATTCTTGAAAACGGTAACCGAATCATCGAGGAAAAAAATAAAAGGTTAAATTAGTCACGTTAAAATACATAGCCGTTAAAAAAGTAGTTTTATTTCATAATCTGCGGATTAAGGTTTGTGCACAAAATTAATAATATCCCAGAATATATGACACGATTTTCCACAATTATTAAAAAGTGACAAATAAACAGGATCACTATCATTCACATTAAGTCTAATTAATTTTATTTTATTAATATATTTACCGCGCCCCACGGTTTCACCCACGTCCACGCAAAGTCCTGTTTCTATACCAAGGTTCTGTCCCATTGAAATTCCACATAAGCATGTTTAAATGAATGAAACGTTATGAGGTAGACCTCATACAACACTCACACCTATTTCTACCGCCAAATAGCAGTGTTCGCATTGCTTCGTTCCCGTTTAGAGGCTAAAATTGGCAGTGAAATTACTATTTTATGTGATAATATTTTCAAATCACAAGGTTTGCAATGTAACGCGGACTGTAAGCTTATTTATAGACCTAATGTAATAAAAAAAACATGAATTTCTTAAATTGCATAATAAATAGTACAGTGTGAACAGAACATTAAACGAACAATTGAATGCGGAATTCTTGATGTCATTTTGTTTTTCTTATAACGAAACTTACTAGACGAAAGTATATATTTTTAAATAATGCTACGACGTTAAATTTGACTTAGGCGTGTTGGCCGACTCACTCAAAGGACAACTGGAACTTCAATTTTCTTGTGCTGCAATGTTCTTTGATCACTTAAAATACCTTTAGGTGTAGCCAAAGTAAACACACGTTTCCAAATGTACAGTTTGGTATAAAATGTAAATAAACAATCGATTGTTGAATTGATGGAATTAAATTGCTTGAACTTTAAGATAATGCCGGTAGAGGTTTTAATAGCGCCTACAATTACATATTTGGTAGTGTTGTCGGAACCTTTTTGTTAGATGATTTATTATTATTTGAGTCATTATATCATCAGGGCGTCATTAAGACGTATGTATTACCTTTAATTATGTTTTTACAAAATTAAAGGTAATACGAGCGACTATTAGCCCTATTAATATTTTAAACGAGACATTTTCTAAGAATTCAACGGCTACCACTAGGTAATCTCGGATTTTAATGAAACTATACAATAATATAAATTATATATTAGAGTTACACAACTATAATTTATACAGATTTATCCTAATTGTAACGTTTGGCCCCTAACGCCTGCCAAGTTTGACCCGCAAATCTGCCAAACATCGTGTTGTATTTGAGATGCAGATAGGAATGTAAGGCTTTTTACAACTATATTATATATAACATTCAAAAGTCTACATCTAAATAACAGCATTTTAAATTAGGCATATACAAGTATGTTAAGCATTTAACATAAACAAACTTTTGAAATATTTTGTCTGACCGTTTGTGGTAATCTTGCTGGCCATTTTGCTGGACTAATTTTAATAGGAATTGCTCCTCAGTTATGTGCAAATCAATTACTTAGGCATATTTCATTATTTAATATTCGTACCAGAATGCTAGTAATATATATAAAAAGAAAAGCCGATAGACTGACTGACGTATCAACGCAAGGATATGGAAAATTCAGTGTTAAATAGCCCGACTTATCGATAAAGGTTTAGGCTATATAACAACACGCTAGGGCTATTAATGGTGAAGCATAAATAATAGTAGTGTTGTTTAACGACTTCATTACGACTGAAACGAAGCACAGCTAGTATATTATAAAAATATGAAATCCTAATACGCTATTTAAAAGCACACAATAACACGAATAGCCAGTCACTTCTGTTAAATGGTGATTGTTAACATTTAATGTCCTGATTGCCTTTGTTGACTGACCGTTTGCGAATAATCCTGCGCTTTATTTAGGACCATGACCTTTGTAATAAATGTATTGTACATTTCAAATAACGCCTACGTCTATTTCAGGTTACACCTCCGCTAACGATTTTCCTGTTATTTCAGAAAATCTTCCCTAAATTGTAGTTAAATAAACGTATTATTCAAACAGTCATTTAAGTAAGTAAGCGAACGAACAACCGTGTAAGTACAAACACATTTTATTTATAATCACACGTTTACACAATCAATACTTATTTATTTAATTAATCATGGTCAGTCATCACTGAGAAGAATATCAACGATACGCTGACAATTTCTATGCGTGTTCACTGATCGGTGGTCTGATGCAGACTGAATTGCGGTATAGGTCGCTCTGGCGTCTCGTAACTTCTAGTTACGCCACCGCTAGTGGCGCTAGCTTGCGTAACCCACTGCTGGACATAGGCCTCCCATAAAAGAGGGAGTTTTGCTCTTAATTACCGCGTTGGGCAAGCGTGTTAGCAATCGCAGAGCGCAGCTTTCGCGACGGAGATGCCGCTGCCCATCCCGAGCATTTAAGCTGCATTGTCTTGGATGGATATATCTCCACCTGTCGGTTTTGGTACCGTAGTCGCCCCTTATGACACCTGGTACCTACAGGGGGAGAAGGAGTAGAATAGTACTATTCTACTCTACCGGTACTTCACAGCAATAAAGTCTCAACACGGCAAAATATATTACTTATATAAGATAGATATAAATAACACCTAGACACGGTACAATATTATATGATAAATATTTTTCCTGAATGTTGTTTAAACCTTTGTTGCATAAGACAGGATCACAACCATTTGTAATATCAGACCAAACAAATTAAAAGGCATTCAATTTACTAACACCTCGGTTTACTAAAACACGTGTTTAATAGTAGCCGGTTTAAAGAAATAACTGCTTTTCCACATTTTTACAAGTGCCTTTCTATCTCTCGCAACATATTTTGTTAGGGGGGAGCGTAAAGAAACTAATTGCATTTAAACTAAATGAAGGTAAAAAGGCTTCGCGAGACTACGCTTAATCCAGCCAAGTCTTGGTAAATGGCCGACATCAATCCGTACAATTACCGCTCTCTTTCTTAGCGAACAGTATTGTGTAGCTGACTTTGCGAGACTTGAGAACTGATGGCTTAAATACCTAGCGACTTAATTTGTACCTTTTACTCGAGTGCCTGTTTACGTCTGTTGGCGGAAAGTTCTAGGTTGTAATTAACAAAAAAAAAATCACAGCACATCTTATGCTACCAGGTATTTTGTCGACCTGACTCCGAGATAAGTCGCTTAAGGCACTTGTGTTACGGACGTCAAACAAACGAACAATCACAAATATAATACTTAAATTTAACACACAAACAAAGAAAACAATACAAATATTGATCATGATCACTATGAAATCACGTGATCGTATATCGATAGTGTTCACACACTATCGATATACGATCTGAAACAGCGTAGCTCAAATTTTGAGAGTGGGGATGGGCTGCAGTGCTGCGCTCTGGGATTGCCAACACGCTTTCTCAGCGCGGCAGTTATGGGCAAAATTCCCTCTTTCCTGGGGTAGCCAATATCCAGCAGTAGACTTCCAAATGCTGATATGATGATGTCACAAAAAAGGTTTTATACCTTTACCTTAGCTTTAGCCTAGACCGACGTCTTATACCTTTTAATATAGGTATGTTTCTCAAACCGAAATTTTATAACAAAAAGTGAACGAGTTTCTCCGCAACGTAGTGCGATGTTGCCGGCGTAGAGACGAACGTTACAGGAGAATTCGATTAACATTTCATTTATTATTTATGGGGGAGATACTCCGACGAATAACGCCTACTTACATAAGTAATATGCAACTTTAATACAAAGTGTTCCCGTGATAAAATATATTTTATAGCCTCAGGTGAAATCCTTCAACAATATTTAAATAAATGATGTATAATAACCCGCATCAATAGCTACGCTGTAATTTAAATGCAAAAAAAAGAATGAATTAAATATGAATGTATAAAAAACAAATTGATGCTTTAATTACGTTAAAGGTTTTATTTATTGACAAATGGTGTGTTATTTTAAAGATACTTTGTTCTAGGGAAAAATCTACTCGTTCGAAGCCTTAAACGAACGCCTGTTTGATATCAGGGTAAGGAAAACTATTAATTACTACTTTTTTTATTCAGGCATCCTTGCTCTTTTAATATTTATTATAAGCTAACGCCGATTACCTAAATTACCAGTTTCATAAAATGTCTTCAGCTTACCATCCTCTTGTTTACTTTAAGCATAATACAAGTAAATGGGATCTTTTTTAAAGCTGAATAAATATTATATCATGCAAAAGATATCCATAACACAAGTGTTTATTTGGTGTAGTTTTACCTATCAGAAAAATTTTATTTTTATTTTTTTTGTTCTTCGACGAATGTACGTTCACCAATGTATTAATTAGTTGATCATTTCGATAATTTTGTTTGTACCGACTTTTTATTTGGTCGAATATATTTCAATCAAAATTATTTTAATGAAGTAATAAAGAAAATAAATAAAAATAAAAAGTGTTTTTAGCCAAAAACAAAGCCAACATGAGGTAGACCTCATAAAAGTCGTCTGCATTGGTGGTACCTCATTTTCACCTATTTCTACTGCCAAATAGCAGTGTTCGCATTGCTTTATTTCAGTTTGAAGGGTGAGAGAGGCAGTAAAATTACTGGGTAATGTGACATAAAATCTTCAAGTCATAGGGTTGGCAGCGCGCCCGTGATATCCTTGTGACATTACAAGCGTCTGTAAGCTGTAGTGACGCTTACTAACACGCGGACTGTATGCTTATTTGTCGACCTAATATAAAAAAAGGTAGTTCAGTAAAATTATAATTATTATATTTCGATGGTCTACAAATATAACAACAATACATTTAGTAATCAAAATAAAGGTCAATAGTCTTCGATCAGATGACTTTTGGACAAGCAATCGGTTCCCCCTTATCTTGGGAGTCACGCGTAGAATGAGATGTTGTATTTATTAGTAATACCATATATTCTACGCACACATTTATTTGCGTAAACAAATACTTTTTCTTTATCACAAAGGGAACTAGAATTTCTTAGTGTGCTCTTTCAAATACATTGATAACGCCTACAAAATACTTGATAACACAATGCAATTCTCTATCAGTCGATTCTCGGTTTTATTTTAGAAAACTTATTCATAATACTTCTATATTTATAATATATACTGGATATACCGAAGGGATATTAGAGAAAACATCAGAAACACACGTCATAAACAAAATTCAAAGTGAAAGTATTCGAGTCGAAACCCCAGTTCTAGCTAATCATTATCGTCCCGATTCTCACCTTTATATCCATCGGGTTAAGAATCAAATAAAAAACATCAAACTCCAGTAGCTATCATAAGCGAGTGGACCCCAAAATAAAGGGTAAAAGTGGTCGACACGTGAAGTTTTCCCCTGCGCGTTGTAAAACTACCCCCTCTTAGCCAAGAAATGCCTGGGGATGGAGCCTGCTTTGGGGTGTTTCGGCAAAGATTAAAAAACAGATGCTACATTTACAGGTGCTAAATTACTTTAATATGACTCAATATTGAATACGTCAAAAGTGATACATATCGCTCGAGTTCCAGTACAATACAATAAAGATTTACCGTCAATACTAATATTGTATATATGAAAAGGAATTTGTCTATATGTTTTTTTGATACGCTTTCATATAATTTAAAAATAGGGTATGAGCAGACTTTTGTATAAGGTAGACCTGTCACAAAATGTGGCCTGCACTGTAACCTTAGTTAACTTAGTTCGATCGCCAACTAGCAGTGTTCACATCCTTGTGCTCGGTTTGAAGGGTGCGAGAGTCAGTGAAATTACTGGGTAATATGACATAATATCTTCAAATTACAAGGTTGGCAACGCGCTAGTTATATAACGACTGTGTATAGACTGCGGAGGCGCTTCCTATTATGGGAGTTGTATGCACGTCAGTGTCGCCACCAAGTGTCGTAAGAGGTGACTGAGGTAGTGAAACCATCAATATATACTTGTGAAATCCTCAATATATACCACTGTGTAGCCCAAATGGTATGCACAGGGCTGGGTTGGGTAGTATCATTCAAGTTGCGAAGCTACGTGCAGACGTATTGACTTCGCAACGTCAATTATGGGCAAAATTCCTTTATTCTTAGGGAGACATATATCTAGTGCCTATAACCATAGAAAAAGCTTAGAATCTTAAATATAATTTTTTGGTAATATCTTCGCATTTGATTAAGCAAACAAAAATTAAATAAATTTAGATTATTATTTGTACGTGTATTTTAGGTAAGTAAACCTCAAACTACAATAATATTTTTGTTCCATCCAAAGGCTGCCTGTAAGAAATTGCTGCTACGAATAAGGTTACCTCTTGTACAGTACAAAAAGTTCTTACCATTTACCTTTTTTTTTTTTATTAGAATAGGTCGACAAACAAGCATACAGTGAGACCTCGTGACTTCAGGATATTATGTCACATTACCCAGTAATTTTAATGCCACTCTCACCTTTCAAACCGGGACACAGCAATACCAATACTGCTATTTGGCGGTGGAAATAGGTGAAAGTGAGGTACCAATGTGGATAACCTTTTATATGAGATCTATCTCATGTACATTATAACTTACTTTTTATTGGTGTTCAATAAAAGTAAATTATAATTATTAGGAAGTTTTTTGGAAAAATTAAAATTAGGGCCGGATTTATATTGAGTTTATATTTGGAATCTATCAATAGAACGCAGTTTATTTAGCTTTTTCAACGATTAGGTTACTAAAATAAATAAAAAAACTGTGAAGATAGCAATTATAACTTTAAAGGCCTGACAAAATTTAAAGGCCAAAATTACATAATCCTTTCAATAAAAATTTTGTGATAAGATATCTGTCCGAGATAAATTTCTAAATTTTTGATGCTAATTTTATTGTAATTTTTTTAGATCTTTACTGTATTCTGTTTGATCCAACTTAAGAGGTGAGATAGTTTTTAGCTTAACATATAGTTTTATTTTATAATGATAAACTTATATATATATATATAACAGGACAACATCTGTAGAATTAGCTAGTATTATATAAATTCATTCTTTTCTGTAGCACCTTGAATTTACTTGTATACGTAATCTAGAGGCAACTTGCATTTTTAATAGTAAATTATATTTGTTAGAAAGGACAACTTAGGAAGGAAAACATTTTTTTTACTGGAGTTTAAAGCCTTGGAATACTTTTTTTGCACACCAAGAACTTTGCACATTAATTTACATTGCGATGAGTAATTTATATTCATTATATCATTTAATTAAATACGTTCCACTGAGCTGAGAAAACTAATTAATTAATACTATCAGAATGAACAAAGGGAGCGGAGATCAAACGACATTATATGTTATTATAATGAGGTATATAAATCCGAATATACATAATGTGTACCTAGTATTCAACGTTTCGCTAATTAATTGAGTAATTTGATTATAACGACCAAATATATTAGAGCCGTTATATAATTTGATTGTGGAATTAAAAAGGACCTAGATATGATGGTAAGTGTCACACCTGACGTCATACTTAATACTGGGGAAATATTAGATTATAATTTTTGTACAAATTTATTTTAAACAGAACTTCTAGGTATAAGAAATAGTAATGATATAATAATTTTATTAATTATAAAACACAAAAAGGTTGTCTAAATATAAAAACATTATCACTTATTATATCAGCTATTAGACGTCCACTGCTGGACATAGGCCTATCCAAGTAATCTCCAATAGGATCGGTAGTATAGGGCTTGTATCCAATGCGAGCCCGCAGTAAGACAGTAACAGTGTGTTTGCTTTGCGGTGACGGTGTAACTAATTTTGATGAAATTTCGCGCGTGAATAGACCTGACTCCGAGAAAAGCTACTCAAAGCACTTGGGTTACGGACGTCAGACAACAGAGGAATCACAAATATAATACTTAAAAACATATATTAGACACAGAACAAACACAAATATCATGGGTGGCGATCGAACTCTTGGTGCACAAGATAGAATCACTTCTATCTTTGCCAACGGGCTCGTTAATAGACTTGGCACTTAACAAAAGACGTAGATTACTGTTGATATTGGATTAAAACCCTGATTTACATATATAGGTTATTGCAGGCAGAGGTAGATATAATGCTAGTAATAAGAGTGAATTGCCCCTTATATTGATTGTCTAAACATATAAACAAAATTGAAGTATAAAAATAATACTCCTTATTGTTTACAGATAATTACATAAAGAACACAAAACACGTATAACAATAATACAATTGGCTGCTTTATCGCTCAGAGCGATTTCCATGCAACCTTTGGATGGACATAAATGAAGAAAATGTGATAAAGCTGTTCGATGTGTAGCACAATTTTATCTGTTTGAAACATCAATAGGCGCTTTTTAATATTGGTGTATAAGCTTTTTAAATATTTTGTCAGTCTGTGTGAAGTAAACTCTGAAACAGCTGGACCGATTTTAGCAGGACTTTAACTGGCATATAGCGGATTTTATGATGATTGACTTGGGCTATTTTTTTATTTATAATTCGAACGGGAACGGTAATAATAATAATTATTTTTTCTATCTATAAACATTACATTATCTTAATACTAATAGAATAAATCTTTGGATTCATATTTTGTGCAAGACTGGAGTCTAAACTAGGCATTAATTAATCTGCTTGTATTTTAGAGCACCAGGCCTCTAACCCTTTTATTTGTTACATTACATTTAAATTTTATTATAATAAACACAATAAATACTTGTGTGTGTATGTGTGTAAGTATAGGCATAGGGCACGTGTGATGTTTCAGAAAAGTAATACCAAGTTTCTGTAAATACCAGATTTTAGGCATTATCACTAATTATAAAATTAGGAATTAAATATTTTTTCTGTCTTATCGTCTGTCTTTATCAGTAGCCAATTTGTAACTAATAATTTTATTACTAAATAGTTCCACTCGGCTTTCAGCTTCAGGCTTCAGCTTTTTAGAATACAATCAAGTTAAAAACAACTCTAATAAACATTTGTCCTCTGTGAGTCAAACAAGTGGTATGTAACAATCCAAACGCGAGCGCCGCAGAGTTATCAAGAGAAGTCCGGACCAGCCGGCTCTCTTTACGGCCTATTTGAAACGAAGGAGTTTTACAGCCGCGTATCCGGTTATAACCGGGTGTAACCGGTTATTTCCAGTTTATTTGGGGTACCGTGTGGTATTTGTTCGAGCATTCATAGAGCGTTTGTAAGTATTGTTACGTAGTTAATGGATTTATAGTAATAATTCTTCAAAATACTATGTTAAATAATTTCCAAAAGTAACCGTTAATACGTGAGTCGAAAGCTTTACACCGATTTTGTCAAATGGATGAAACTGGAACTTGCCACACCTAAAGTTATCGGAAATAAGAAGTTCATAATGCATTTTTTTATAAATAAATATATTGTGTTCTATAATGTTTATTTCATCAACATGAACATTACATACACTAATTTTTAAATGGCACACAACATAGTTAAATAATAATAATAAATTCCTACAACATCCATACATTGAAATGACTTGGTGGTAAGTCGCTTAAAGCACTTGTGTTACGGACGCCAGACAACAGAGGAATCACAAATATACTACTTAAATACATATATTTAACACCCAAACACAACAAACACAAATATCATCATGTAAATATATTTGCTCTGGGTGGGAATGGAACCCACGACCTTTGGCGCACAATATAGAACCACTACCATCGGCGTCATCGGGCGTCAATCGGCGTCGTGATGTAATAAATATTAATCATCTGTAGGCGCTAGTGATTCTATTCTCATAGACATGATAATACCAGGATTGCAAAAACTGTTTGTATTTTACCCTATAAGTAGAATGCAGGCGGATTTTAATACTGCTTTCCTCTGGACCAAGTGATATATATGATAAATTGTAGTTGAATTTCGACCACTAGTATTACGAATTACTTATGGAGTAAAAATCGCTGACACTGTGTAGTTAAGGATTCAATTAATGTCGCATCTTACAATTTAAACAAAGATAAAAAATGTTTTTAACAATATATTATGTGGGAGATTTCTAAATAAAATTAATTTAATTAAGACCCAATTCTAAATAAATCTTTTCTAAATAAAATGAAAATAAATAAACCGTAAGCCTGTTTGTCACCATAGCAATGTAAAAAACCCACGTTTTTTAGCAAAGCTCACCCTTGGCCGTTTTTCTTTTACTATCTGCCAAATTTCAAGTTGTGTTGATGATGCGCGGCGAGTGGACGTGTTTATGGGCCGTTTTTATTTTTGTTATGAAACTCTTGGTGGCTACATCAAATTGGATTTCTTCAGGTTATTGTTTTCCTTTGGAATTACGCTGTTCCGATCATCTTTTATTAGGTGCATAAATTATATTTGCTTGGCTCACGTTTATCGTTTGATACCTTCCATTTCTACCTTCTGATATGTATAAATATGTTACGAAAGGCCCCACGGTGCAGGTTAGGTAGTTTCGATCCCCACCCGGGACATAGATTTGTATGATAAATATTTGTATGCTTCCTATGAGTGGATTTTAAATATGTATTCAAGTAATATATTAGTGATTCCTCAGTTATTTGAATTAATAATTTATTGACAGGACTTACATCGGATTTGTCAATTTATGAGATGTTATATAAATTTTATAATATATATATATATATATAACCTTTCGACGGTATTCGGACGGACGATATTCTCTTTTTTCTGGGAACAAGCGTTTTAAAACATTAAAACTTAGTTGACTTAACCCCTTTAATGGTCGGCAACTGAACTCGGAAATGCTTGCAATTCCTTTGGTGTTACAGGTGTCCATGAGAGACGCTGATTACATTCTATCAGCTGACTCGTTGCGTCCTTTACCCATATATTTCACATTATGTTCAAAATAGTAATATTGTGTAATACTTTAGAGGAATAATATACAGCTGTAAGATTATTTGTAAGAACTATATAAAGAAGTTGTATATGGGGAATTTGTTGCAGTTAATGATCATTGACAAATATAATCTCGTGTGTCTTTATAGGTAGATATAACAGTTAGGGTCTTTAAGGGTTTATTTCAAAATAATTTATTCGAAGACCTTATCTCGTACGCCAAGAGTTTTGAGGCCATTGACTTCAAGACCAAACATTTATGCGTCAAATACTTGTGTTTGTTTTGAGTCTGGGTGTTATATAAATGTATTAAGGTATTATAGTTGTAGTTAGCCGTGAGGAAGCGGCAGAGTATAATAGTAACTTCCTCTGTACCAGGTGTCGTAAGAGGCGACTAAAGTACCAGAACCGACAGATGGCGGTATATCCATTCAAAGCGGTGTAGCTCAGATGGATAAACCGCCATCTGTCGGTGTAATTGCCGGCTTTCTTGTAAACATACAGCCAATATTGCAATGACAATGACCGACAGATCCATGAAAAAAAGTCAGCTCAAATGTACGGGGCGGGGATGTGCAGCAGCTTCCCCGTCGCAAAAGCTGAGCTCTACGATTGCCAACACGCTTGCCCAGCGCGGCAATTATGGGCATCATAGGGGGATGATATCGATATATGATGATATAGTATATCGCATTAAGCATCCAGTATAACAATGTATTCAGGGGTCTAATGAAGTTGCCCTGCACGTCAAGGGTAGCTTTTCAACTATCATCAAGATATACATGTCTGATGCAGCATATGTGCATTTGAGCTGCAATGTTTTGGATGGATATACCGCCATCTTTCGGTTCTGGTACTGTAGTCGCCTCTTACGACACCTTGTACAGGGGAAGGTACTATCCTACTCTGCCGCTTCCTCACAGCTTAAATGACTAAGTAATGTGACATATTATCTTCAAGTTATAAGGTTGGCGACACGCTGTGTACCGTTTTCTTAATCTCCCCTAACCCACGGCAAGATCTTTACTCTATTTTTTATAGAATGTTCTATCGCATTATTTCTTAGGATCAAGGTATAAATATCTCAGATTCCAATAAAATCATTTGTCTGGTCAAGCTATGAAAGTTTGACCTTAAGTATAATAATATACACAAATATTATTATTATAGACAGACACATTTTTGTATTTATGAAAGTAGTACGAATTATCATTGTCACTTCTTCCCTAAAATAATGTGTAGGCGTATAGAACGCCTTCACGTGATTTTGATGTATAAGATAAATAATTTAGTTTGGGTAGTAATTTTGGCACAAAAGATTAACAAACATCTTTTAAATACACCGTCATAAACTTTTGCGTTCATAATACAATAAAAAGATAAGGCGACTAATAAAAAGATATTCAAGTGAAATATCTCATATTTTCCTTATAATTTGCCTAACATCTCATACTTTGACGTGACTTAGAGATAGGTAGCTTAATGAAATTAGATTGCAGATATCAAACAATTAACCGTTGAGACTAAATTTTTCGTCACATGATTATGTCTGTTCATGGATAGAACCTAAAACCCTGACATAATGATACACACATTTCATTCAATCAAACAAACGGATGGATTCAAACAGAACATAAAAAAATTATATCATTAATATGACGATAGTGAAAAACAATTTCCCAAGCACATCGGAACAACCGCATTAACTTTGGTACCGCCATTTTAACTACGGAATCGAAACTGGATGGAACAACTAAATAGTTCACATTATTACCATATCCGAGTGTAGGTAGTTGGGAACAATGCAGACGGGAGACAAAGCAATTACTGACGCAACACGTAGCAGACCGCCGATGCAGAAGTTGTTGGACGCTCGTCTGCTGCTGATTTAATACGCGGTTCCGCTGACGCGACTAATTCTGATCAAAAATGTATCCGCTTATGATCTAGAGTCGGCTCTACAAGTGTCTACTGAGTCAACTTTCTGTTTAAGGGTGAGATCTCATACAAATGTTGGCTTATTTGAAATTAACAAATTAGATTATCATATCGGGACTTCCTGAAATAAACTTTTAATTGATGGTCTTAAAATTAAAAATGCGTGCGTATATAATATTTTCTGCAGTATGTTGAGTGTAATCGCTTAGACCTGATCCGTATCCAACAAATAAGTCACGGCAGCTTTAATTTCTACATTATTCTAATTTTTTCGTAGAGTCAGATCAAAATAATGGTAAATCAAGAATAGGTATTTTAAATAAAGTACATTTCGAACTTGAAGTCTTACCTATAATTCGAATTCCTGGAATTTGCGCTCTTGAGCTTGATAAGGCTATACATCCATTTTTTACCTGTTTATTTAACGCATTCATTATACCAGCCGTACGACATCCGCTATTGGCTATATTTGATAAGTTGCTTTTAAGTTACGCTGTTAGTATATCTGAATGTATATACGACTAGAGTTATGACGAAATTATCTAACACTGCTGAAACTTTACAAACCTTATACATCGCAAATTTGCAAACCACGTAATGTTTTCTAGATAGGTAGATTATAATTTGCAATGTTTGTTGCATACAGCATTCTGTATGCAGATGTACTTAGATGCTCGTCTGCTGTTAATTTAATAAGCTGTTCCGTTGACGCGACTAATTCCTATTAAAATTTCATATGCGAGACTGAGGGTTAGACGCTTGCAATTAACTTGTTGTTTAGTGTCTTGATAGTAAGGCTAGAGACCAACCTTTACAAATATGTCGCGTATCGATTTTGAACTTAATATTAGACAGGCTGAGTTTACTATACATTGAGAAATTTTGGACGATTTTCGACAATAGCAGCCTACAATCTCAATCAGATTCACAAATAAAAAAAAATAACGAGACTGTACCAATTCTACTAAGATAATAATTCTACTAAAATAAATTACTTAATTTAAAAAAAGATCATATAAAACGTTTGGAACAAATATAATGTTCAGAATTTTAATGCTTTTATTATTTTTTTACTTAGAACAATATCACGAAGTAGGCCTCATCCAAAAGGTACGCATTGTTACCTCACTCTTACTTCTACCGCCGAATAGCAGTGTTCGTATTGCTGTGATCCAGTTTGAAGGGTGAGAATGGTAGTGAAAATACTAAGTAGTGTGACATAATACCTTTAAGTCACAAGGTTGGCATTGTATAGTGATAGCCTTGTCACCTTCTAAAATAAATCTTCTAACTATGAAATATATTTTAAATTTTATTTTACTTTTACATTTTCAAGATCCATATCACGGCTATCTTGCAACAATTGTTTTCTTTCGACAGATTTTCTTAGCATAGTATTTTTTTTAAATTTGATTTGTAAGATATATTAATTTATTTTATATAACATTAAGTATCTAGAACTTATTATTTCTTTACCTCCAATTTGCTAATTAGACTTCATATCAAAAAGCCGTTCGATCGAAAATTGGTAACACCATTATCGAAGGTTAATAAAATTGTTACGTACTTAAAGTCTTATTACGACTTTATTGGTAAATTTAAATAATTACTCAACATTTCGGTTACCTACTTTGGAATCATAAAAAGTCCGCTAGGTATTCCAGACAACGACAAATAAAAAATGTACGAGGTCAAATAAACCACGTTGTAAAGTCGTTAAAAGTAGTTTTATTATCACGAAGTAGTATCAAGAATGTATTTCCTTCGTAACTAGCTTTCCGGACCGCACCTTAAAACAGGATGAGAGCGGGGTACACCTGAGCGGGGGGAGGCCAGACGTCAGCTATCGATTATTCGAGAACGAATACACGGGACTCGAACAGTCCCGGGAAACTGCTTCCTTCATAAATATTAACGCCGACGATTTGCGTCTTACACACAATGTATCAAAGCTCAATTTCGTACAACACTCCCATAAATCACTCATATTTGTGCTCGTCGCTGAGTATTTATCAAAATCCATGCTTATTCTACTTGTTGTAAGGTCTATATTGGCTTGTGTTTATACGTGAGGTGATGCCGGAATCAATTTGCGTGTATGTAAATTTTTCGATGAGAGATTTCGGGGTGTTATAGATGAGTAAACAAGTTCTAAGCACGAGAAATGGAATGGTAACTTTTCGAGTTGGTATACTGTTGTGTGAGGTATGTGAAAGTGAATGCTCCTGGAAGGGAGAAGTTTGGATTCTATTTGAAAACGGAAATCCGTTGAGTATGGACTTTTCTGTACCAAAATGAACGGAGAATCAACATTCATTATCTCTTGGAGATGCTAGTAGATCTGTAAATTACATAACATAATTATTTTTATTTTCTTAATTTACCAGCTATCTTTAGTGGTATATTACTTGAAGCGTATTTTGTGTATGGTCCTGTTCCTTTTCTTTTTTTAATGAAAAGTACTGAAATACTTTTTGAAGTTACACACAAGTACATAATTTTGTTATTTAGGTTCGCATTTTATTTATATAGATAAGAATTACCTAATGATGTAAATAGAACGTAATGCTTATATACGTGCTTCGGATTGATTTAAAAAACAAATGACTGTGAGGATGCATACCTGTAATAAAAATTAGAATGAAATGCATAAGGCATCTTATTCTCTCGTGTTTTGATCTATATGTATATATATTTTATAATAGTATAAATTTAAATTTGATATTTTATTCAAGTGTTTATAATAAAAATAAATATTTAAAGCTGTTTTTTACTTTAATGGTTCAGGTGGAATTTATCTGCAATATTAGAGAGATGGCACTGATTCTTAGCAAAAAGGGAGTAAAATAATTGGAAATAGAGTTCACTAGACTATGTCGAATAGAAAGTTGCATCCCATCAGTGACTTTTTATTTTATTTTAAGAAATCTAATATTATGAATATTTATAGAAATTGTCAGTTTTGATAAATATAACGGAATTAAGTCATAGCGGAGAAAATTCGTTTTGATATTCCTTTGTTATCAAAAATTCTCTGAATGGATCACCGTGCATAATCCGCAAGGTGCTTTGAAATATTCCTTAGTTACGCCCTGATTTAACATAACGAAGCAGGCTATTACAAACTGGATTAGTGGGATCTGCAGTAATTTCACTGAGACGGAATCAAGTTCAGCTTACATCCGGGATCATTAATATGTAACTTCGTTTGTTAATTAAACCACATTGTAGTTATAGTTGATAGCTTTGATATAATCAGTTTGATGAACTGCCTCATCAACAATATTTGGGTCGCTCAGATGGGGATATGAATAGGAAGAAGAATAAAATAAAATAATCAAAACTTGTGGACTGATATATAATAAACTCTTTGCTTTAAACCGTAAGTTACCGGCAAAGAAGAAAGGTACTTCCACCTGTACAGTGTCGTAAAGGGCGGCTTAGGTACCGGATACCGACAGATGGCGGTATATCTATCCGAAATAATGTAACTTAAATGCAGAGGGTGGGGATTGACAGCAGCAGACACGCGTGCCCTGCGCGGCCAATATGGGCGAAATTCCCCGTTTCTTAGGGAGCCCTATTAGGTCAGTAATATATAGTTAGTAGTTTTATCTTTATAATGATGCCACTAACATTTCACGCTTAAACTTTCCATTTTCGGTAGCACAAAATCATGTTAGACGTTGAACTAACATAATTTTGTTTAATTATTTACTACAGGAATAAGTTTCTACAAAAAGGGGTGTAGGTAGGACCTATATACAAGTATATAACACAGACAAGTTATCCCATGTCTCGACCAAATTAAAGGTTATCTACAAATTACAAGCAAAGTTTATAAGGTTTAAAATCTGTATTATTTCTGTTTATGCTCATAGTTTCTTTGCGCGATAGAATGTGGAGATTCGTTACAGAACCTTTCTCTGTACCAGGTATCGTAAGAGGCGACTATGGTATTAGAACCGACAGATGGCGGTATATCCATCCAAAGCGGTGTAGCTCAGATGGGTATACCGCCATCTGTCGGTGT
>JACJUM010002929.1:2041689-2093923 GCA_020976665.1 Heortia vitessoides
ATAGTTTTATTTCATATTAAATGCTAAATATAGTATCAAAGTATGATGGTGCTGGCATATCTCGCCGGCCCCGATGGTGCGGATAGTAGCGATCCTATCTTGTGCGCCAAGGGTCGTGGATTCGATTCCGACCCAATGAGCATATATGGTGATATTTGTGTTTGTTCTGTGTCTGGGTATTAAATGTATTTATATAAGTAGTATATTTGTGTTTCCTCTGTTGTCTGGCGTCCGTAACACAAGTGCATTAGGCGACTTACCACGGACTCAGGTTAATGTATGAGACGTTGTGGGAATTTATTTATTATTTTATTATATATATTATAAGCTTCTAAGGGTAATAGAAAAAAAGAACTTTAAAAACATACTTTATTATTATGTTCTAACCTTAACGAAGCAATCCTTTTTTACTCGGAAGAAAAAACAAAGGCAAGTAAATAGATAATGTCATACCTTGAAACGGGTTAACTGCCCATCTGGAAGCATAGATATGGATGAGGAATGAAAAAAGATGTGGCGGGTCGTTTATTTTTATAAGCAACCAATATCTTCAGAATATATAAAATACTCCACCTCATACAAAAGATCGTCTGCAAATAGCAGTGTTCGCATTGCTTTGTTCCGGTTTGAAGTCTAAGAGCGGCAGTGAAATTACAAGGTAATGTCACATAATATCTTCAATTCACAGGGTTTTCAAGGGGCTAGTACTAGGGGGCTAGGGGCTACAGTACGTGTACTATCACGTGGATTGTATACTTGTACCCGCAGAACAGTATAACCACCTTTTCATCAGGTATCGTAAGACTATAATTGATTGTGCACTTAGTTCTATGCTCTACATTGCTATAACTAACAGAGAGTTATTGTTTAAAATCGTCGATAATCTTTTTATTTGAATAAACACATTATTATCTTTATTATATCAGCTGTAGAACGTGCACTGTTGGAAATAAGCCTCCCTAAGAAAGGAAGATTTCTGCCCATAATTGCCGGACTGGGCAAGCGTGGTTCATCCCCATCCCGATGTATTTACACTGCGCTATTTCAATAGTACTCGTATATACCGCCATCAGTCGGTTCTAGTCCCTTAGTCGCCTCTTACGATACCTGGTACAGAGGGAAGTACTATTTTACTCCGCAGGTACTCCAAGGAAATAAATACAGGAGACTATTCAGCACTCCAATGCATAAAGGTTTTAATCAGACCGCACAAGTGGTATGTTAATATTTGCGTGCATAATTTGATTACCAATATTTTTCACATAAATGCACAAAATTTGTCCTGAACATTTCATCGTTTGTTTGATTTGCCGGAATACCAGACTTTTCACTCCGCTAGCTTTTAATTATTGAATATCACCCGGCAACTCGTCGAGGGTCGGCCATTTAATTGGGATCCCACCCTTTGATTGTCAATTTTTATCGTTGAATTTAATCGAAATTAATTATTGACAAGTGAAATTGCTGGTAGCTTTCTGTTATGAAATTTTAATTTTTGTAGTTGATTTTGATTAAATTCATATTTATTTGTATTTCCCATCTTTTCTGTTACTTGAATATTTTTATTTGCAGTAATCATATTTATTATTAACCCACATTCTTTTATATAGCTGTACCGGTTTTCCTTGTTCCAGTATTTGCTTTGTATCTCATTGAAAATTCTGTTGGTGAGCAGATAAAAAACCTATTTTATTTGAAGCGTTAATAATACATAATTTATGGTAAAGTTTCTTTAAAAAATAAATGATTTCTAGTATGTACAAATTTAACGAAGTCTCACATTAAAAGATTGTAATATACAATTCATGCTAAACTTTTAGCGAGACATCTTAAATAGTTATTCTCACATTAATTTTCTTTCTCATTTTGATCCTGTCTTCTAACCACGATTTACTTACTTTTTAATGCCTTAAGGTAACCAAAACAACGAACATATCGATTTTAAGAGTAACGAAGTCAATTTTTAGATTTTTTTATTAACGTCAATTAATTGTTATCAATCATCATCATCATCATATCAACCATTGGAGTTCACTACTGGACATAGGCCTTCCCAAAAAAGGGGGAATTATTCCCATAATTGCCGCGATGGGCAAGCATGTTGGCAATCGCATAGTGCAGCTATCGCGACGTGGATGTTGCTGCCCATCTCCGCTATTTGCATTTGAGCTACACTCTTGAGGATATACCGCCATCTGTCGGTTCTGGTACCTTAGTAGCCTCTTACGACATTTGGTACATGGGGAAGTACTATTCTACTCTGCCGGTACCTTATTTTATTTGTTGTTTACTTATTATTTAATACTTATTGACTTTTGTGCTGTATATCAAAGACAATATCAAAATGTTGTATAGTATGTAGTTGTATAGTACACATACATTCATACAATAATCTCACTGAGGTAGGCAGATATTATGGATCTTCTTTTGTTTTTTCTTCTTCGTTTGTTTTTTCTTAGTACTTCTAACCTGGCCCTGCTTTAAAAACTGTTCTACATGCTTAAGTTATGCTGGCCCAGGTCATTCTAAACCAACTCTTCCTTTCACTTCCGCTCTATTTATTTGTGCAGCCATTGTACTTTCATCCATCCTTAATATCACAAGTACATATATGGTTGAGACATGTACCAAAACATTTCAACTTGTGTATTATTTAAACAAAATAGCCATTATTCTCTTTAAACCCTTTCCTCAAGCTTGTTTGGTTACGATCATTTGGATCAGAAGTATTTTATACTGCGTGACTGATGCGACCTGTTTATTAGTTCATCTGAGTCGTTAGGCCATAGGTATAGGCCATAGGCCATAGGTTAAACGTGATGGTTTAGAAACAAGGGTCCCGAGGGTCAATACCCTCACATTCGTTATAGCTTGTTTCTATTGCAATTAGTTTAATTTTTATATATCAAAAAATAAAAAAAAATTGCGAGAATTAAGACGCGGCTAAGATACCACCATATAGGTATACACATGGACTTCCAATAGCTATAAAGATGATGTTGAAGGTAATGATGATATGAATTAGCTGAAATCAAATCAATAACTTTCAAATTGTCAAAAATTATAGATGAAACATTCTTAATTCGGTAAATTTATAATACTAGTTTCAAGATCACGATATTCCTGTAATGATTCATTTTATATCTTTTCCGGGATCAAATATAGCAGGTACGCTCTAAGATATAACTTATATGCCAAGTTTAATCAAACATAAAATAGTTATAAACAAATCAATGCTAGCGAACCTATACTGTATAACATTTGTATTCTCCCACTGTCGTTCCACCCGCGACTGGGTTTGCGAGATATTTATCGCATCCCTGAAGAACTGATTTCCAAAAAAAATTCTAAGTAACTGCCAAACAACCTGTTCAAAGAGTTGTGCAGATGTCATGGAGAAAAATAAATCCGATCTATCCTATAGGTATTTCAGGGTAAAAAGCCTATATGTTCTCATGTATCATTCTTAATAATTTGCAAAAATATTAATAAATGTATTTAATTCTAATTTATAGTCTATATGGTCAGCGAATAAAATATTTTATTATATAAAAATCAAATGCGGTTCACCAGCCTCAAAAATGTCAGAGCAAAATATAAACACACATTGGTATTTAATATATTAATATAGGTAAAAATACTGTATATATATATATTTATATATATATATATATACTATTATTGTACCATATAATAATAAATTCCACAACATCTTATGCATTGACCTATTTTCGTGATAATTCACTTATAGCTCTTTCGTGTTAAGTGTTACGGACATCATATAACAGAGGGATCACAAATATACTACTTAAATATAATCTAATAGGTGGGCATTTAAGACCCAGACACAGAACAAACATAAATGCCATCATAAAAATATTTGCTCTGGGAAACCACAAACTATGGCGTTTAAGACAGGATCACTACCATCTACCCCATCGAGCCTATATACATATATACATATAAATAAATATTTCAGTATACTAATACTCGTATATATTGCATTCAGTATATTATTTGAACTAAAAAAATGGTTAGACTTAGAAATTCAACTGCGGCAGAATTATTCATTAATATTTCTATACAAAAAATCCATCTCAAACCATAAATTTAAAAAAGCTTTCTCCGAGAACGCTTCCCCACCATTAGCTAAAAAAATAATTTGCAATATTAAAACAAATAATTTAATTAAGACCCTCTGAAGGCAGACCGTCGTAAGAATACCCTTCAGGAAATAACGCCTTTGATACTGAAATTAAAATTATGAAGTTTGGACCGGCCTAAAATATGTAGAGAGCAAGAATAGAGAATGGAGAATAGAGATAATGAGTTGCTCGAACCTTCACTAATAATAATTAAAGAGTTGATTGAGTCTGCAGAGAGTAACTCAGGCGTTGTTAAAGAAGTGCCAGAGTTTTATTTAGTTTATTTCATTAAATTTTTTCGTAACAAATGAAGTTTGACTTCAAAAAGTTTATATAGCATAGGAATTTATTTTATCATTATATATTATGTCTTAGATCTTTAAAATTACGGATTATTATAAAAAATATCCCACAATCTCTCATACATTGACCTGATTCCGTGGTAAGTCGCTTATAGCGCTTGTGTTACGGACATCAGACAACAGAGTAATTACAAACATACTTAAAAACATATTACATTTAACACTCACACACAGAAAAAACATAAATATCATCATATAAATATTTGTTATAGGTGGGAAAGAACCCACGACCTTTGGCGCCCTAGGCAGGATTACAACTATCTCCGCAATCGGGCATAAAATAACAAGTTTATATGTATAATATAACGATAATTTAGTAGTGAAATACTATATTTTTAATAGTTTTTTTTATATCATGTTGATAATAAATATAATTAATTTTGCCATCACATTGCAAAAGCTGGCTGAACCCGACAAAATAGATCAAAATAATTTACTTGACACCATAAAAAGTTCTACAAAGAGACTGGGGTGGTATATGCCCATATCGTAGGGATAACCTACAATAACTACTTTTGGCCACCTGCGGTAAGGGACCGGTAGAATAGAGTGCTACCTCCCACTGCACCAGGTGTCGTAAGAAGTGACTAAGGTACCAGAACCCACAGATGGCGGTATATCCATCTTAAACAGTGCAGCTCAAATGCACAGGGCGAGGATGGGGTGCAGCATCCCCGTCGCGGTAGCTGTGTTCTGCGCAGCAATTATGGGCAAAAACTTCCTTTCTTGGATTGGCTTATGTCCAGCAGTGGCCTTCAATGACTAGGACGATAAACCGTTTTTTCTCCTCGTTGCACCGGGTGAAGCCGGGGTGGATCGCTAGTTTATAATATAAGTGTTAGTGACCTCACAGATAGATACCCATTAGATATACATTCATGCCTCATTGGCATGTTTTGTTGATGTAATGCGAAATAATATTTATTTTAGTTGTATTAATTCTCTTGTTGTGTACGTCATTTATTTATTTATCATTTACCTTTAAATTTTTGTCGTGGTTTCTGTAGTTTAGTGTTCTCCAAGTTGAAGAAACGTTGATTAACCAAACACGCTTTAGTATACCAAGAATCACGGCTGTCTGAAAAATATATATTTTCTTTAATACATAAATTCACACCTCTGATACATTGACTTGACCCCGAAATGTCGCTTAAAGCATTTGTGTTACAAAAGTCAACCAACAGTAGAATCACAAATATAGTACTTAAATACATGTATTTAACACCCAGACGCAGAACAAACATAAAAATAATCCTATAAATATTTGTCCTAGGAGGGGATCTGAACCACGACCTTTGGCGCTTAAGTTTGCGCCATCGGTTCCTTTGCGTCACGAGACTGATATTAATTTGTATTAAAAACTACGTTTGCACGAAACCAGTAACAACTACGGACAAATTTACTTCAGTGCAGGTAGACCTCACGTAATAGTCGTCTGCATTGATACCGCACCATCGTATATTTTTATTTCATCGTAAATTTTCATTTTCACCGCACATTCGTAGCCCGAAAAAAAACAGAGTGTCATTACGGGGTAATACCAAAATATAAATTCATTAAATACGTTAGTGATATCCTAGTGGTGATTTGAGCGTCTATAGGCGAAACTTTCTATTCCCCGGACTGTATTATTGTTTGTTGACTAATTCTAATGAGAAAAGGTTTAGTTTTAGATTAAAATTTTGTTTGGAGACACTGTAGATTCAACTCGAAACAAAAAAATATAGTGTAAACAAAAGAACCTCAAAATAATATTGGGCCTGTATTTTCTTAATTATTTTCAAGAGTACGCGGCATGTAACCTGCGTGAACCCACTTCTTGTCAAATAGTTTGTCTTATGATTGGACACAAATGCTTTACTTTTTGTGGCATATATAAAATAAATAAATTTACAGAACATCACTTACATTAACATGACTCCGAGATCAGTCGCTGAAAGCACTTGTGTTACGGACATCAGACAGTATTTATTCCACTATACACATATTAAATAGGCTCACAAAAAACTTGGTCATGGCCATTTGGTCCGTCAAGTATAGTCTATGAACTGAGATAAGTTTCTTAAAGCAATTGTGTTACGGATATCAGACATAGATGTCTTTTGATCGCGACTTAGGACAACGGAAATAAAAAATATTTTAAATACAAAACACTTAAAATCAAATATTACCGTATTATTATTTCTCTAGGAAGTTATATTGGCACGTAAAATTGTAATTTTTTTACATGACAATTCGATTAAATAGAATAAAGTTTTTATAATATTTTTTTTATTCTATGCCGAAAATTTATAAGCAGTACTGTCAAAATTATATTTGTTCCCAAACTTTTTAATTTTAATTTCAAAGACGCCTCTACTTTACTTTTTCTTCTATTAACAATTCTCCCCTCCGTAAATATTCATTTTAATATTTCAAATCTGAGTGAATATTAAAAACCTTCAAGTCACATTATCGTTTCTCCCCATTAGTTTAAAATTATTTGCATTATTAAATGTAATAATTTAATTAAGTTGAGCATCTTACGTTTTATTAGGACCCTTCAACCCCTAAATAATTGTTTCCTAGAATTATAGATGATAAAATAAAAAGTAATGATATATTAGTAAAATTTATATTTTTTTTTATTACTTTCGGTAATAAAAAAAAAGTATACTCTAATTAACTAGGTTTATTTAATTTGAGCTATTTAAAAACTGAAATCCGCTGCAGGTTTGCTATTTTATTGTAAAAGGTGTACCAGCGCCATCTGTCATAATCTTTAAACATTGCACGCTATTTGAAAGCGCGATAGAGCGCCATAGAATAGAAAAACGAGTACATTAATACGTTAAATAAGCGCTAGATGTCGCACTAACAATTATTTTATGAAGACTCGAGCTACCTAACCAAACTACATATAGGATTTTTGCCAAATAATATCTGTCTGATAGACTTTTTTACATTTATAATTAAACAAATTGAATGATTACCTTGCTTGCTTTATTATCTATAGTTTCATATCACATTTTACAAAACTATTTAATACGATCACATGATTTTATAAAGTATTATACAACAATTCAAATTTATACACCGAAAACTTATAAAACCGAAAAAATAGCAGAAAAGAATTTGCTACCAATAAAAAATAATTAGAAACGCATAATCGTAGCGTATTCCGGATTTAAGTGTTTAAACAACAAAAGAAAATAATAAAAAAAAATGATACATAATTATATTTAAGGGTGGAAATACAATAGAGCTAGGAAACAATATTTTTGTGAAAATTGCCAATTATACTATGTATAAATAAGTAATTACAATAAAGTTATATGCAATAAATTATGAATTCGCGCAACATTTCACAAGTTGATCTGACTCGAGATAAGTAGCTTAAAACATATGTGTATAGATGAGATATCAAACAATAGAGGAATAAAAATAACTTAAATACATATTTAACACTCAGACAGAGAACAACTGTCCTAGATCGGGATGCAACCCACGACCCTTGGTAAATAAGATAGGAAAACTGCCGAAGGCGCCTTCCAGCTCACATGTCTATTTGCATTACAATTTCTTTTATCCGAATGGCAAACAAGTGTACAATACTCATTATGTTAAACATCACTATTTATTAAATTAAAAGAAATTTGTAGTTTTGCCAACGTACTTATGTAATGTGAGGTATCACATTACCCAGTAATTTTATGTCTCTCTCATTTTCAATCGCAACACTATTGCAGAAAGACGACTATTGCTGTTAGCGGTAGAAACACGAGTTAAATTTAAAATTACGAGTTTAACCCGGATAAGAAAGAACAATGAATGCGACCGACGCGGCGACTCGACCTCTGAATGCGACGTTAAGAATTATGTATACAGGACGCGTATGGAATAATTAGGTACCGCTGGATAGCTTTCTAGACATTGTTAACTCTTACTCGATTCACATATAGGTAAAAGTTATCTTTGTTGTCGAATGAGATTTAAATCCTAATCAGCCCTAAAAGAAACCATTCCTAATAAGTGGGATTTTTCAGCCCTAATACGTTCTGATTTAGAGAATAAAGAAATACTCACTTCACTTTACATCCAGAACCGGGAAAAACATTCTATTTATTATGTTTGTTCTAGATGCAAAAAAAAAATTCTCGCAACAAAAATCTCTCACCTATTTCTATCGTCAAATAGCAGTGTTCAAATTGCTGCGTTTCGGTTTGAAGGGTGAAAATACTAGATAATGTGACAAAATATCTTCAAGTTACAAAGGTTGGCTACTCGCTAATATCCTTGTGATGTTTCGAGTATAGACTGCGGTGACGTTGACTACAGATGCAGTAGAGAGCTTCTTAACCAGGAATGATCCGTACTCTTGGAAAACATTTAAACCTGCCCTATTTACAAACGAAATATATATATATATATATATATATATATATATATATATATATATAGCGTAGAGCACACATTTGAAATAATATATGTATATAATATATATATTTATACTTACATGATGTATTTTGTATTCATATGTAGTATTGATCATGACTGGATTATGGAATAAACATTATTATATTACTACAACGCGGTCTGTATGTTTGTTTGTCAGGTCAATGTGTAAAGTATTACGTAAATTTATTTATTCTATTTTCTTCATTATATCAACTGCTGATCGTCATTTGTTGGTCACAGGCCACCACATAAAAGGTAATCATAATTGTCGTGTGGGGTAATCGTGGTGGCAATCGCAGAGCGAGCCCATCCCCACTACGTTATTATGGTGGGATATACCACTATATCTGTTGGCTCGGTTGCCTTTTCCTACATCTGGTACAGAAGCGAGTAATATTCTTATTTGCCGGTAATCTATTTAAACTTCACCTACAATAATCGCGGAATGTATGGATCTTTTTATGTCTGTTACTCTTTCATGATGGTCAAACAGGTCTGGAACAAAACGATTTATAATTTTTCACCGATTAAGCTGTCAGAGAGCGACTTAACTTGTTCTTGGAATAACAAGATTTGCTTAGGAATAAGATATAGATATGTAAAGACCTCAAAAAGCTGCCGGTGGAAACAAAGATTTATAATAAACGGAAGACATTATAAATAACGAAATTTAGGATAAAAAAAGAGAAATAAAACGCAAAAGTTTACCACTCGTAATAACAAAAATCAATCAAAATTTTTCGGTTCCTGAAAAATCATCAACATCCGTGTAACATCACAATAGGACCTAAAACTTTTTTTTGGTATAATCAAGAAATTCTGTTTTTGCCTGGACACAAACCCTTGTACTCCATGATGTGCACTAGATGTTTTGTTTATCTCACTCTATCGCTGCGGCACCTAGCCTGGTTCTTTTGGGGACCAATACCAGTGCTAGGATGAGGCAGGTCTTAACGATGGACCAGGGCCCATTATTATCAACGACTAGTACCGTGTAGACCGAAGTCGACTTCCTATCATCCAGTGAAGTACCGAAGCTGTAGTTGGAAGGTGGTTGGTTGGAAGGAAGGAAGTTTCTCACCACTCGTAATCGCAGTCGACTATTCACTATATAAATTATCTGTACAGATAGCAATTGTCTTATCTTCGCTGTCTGTCGTAAATTCGCGACGGGAAAGCTGCCTAGTACCTCTCCGTAATGTTGAATTTGAGATGAGTTTTGAGACGGATAAATCGCCATCTTTTTGACGTGACAACGTCTTATAATTCGATGGAATCAGCAGCACGCACGAAATAATACGACTCATGCGGCGTTACCTCGCTCTGAGGCGTTCTGTTTAAGGCTTAAAGTGCAAGCGAGAGTATGGGATGAGCGACAAAGACGCACAATCAGCCCCGCGTTCGGCAGCGTTCCACATCTGTCTCTCTCGTACTAGAGTTAGCGATACGCCCGCGCGGACAGCTGCTATACAATAATACATTTTCATAAAAAAGTTAAAACGTTCTTTGAAAAAATGCAACCATTTCATCAGTATTTTCTTATGACGTTGTCACGTTCAACTATCGACAGTAAACAGACTTTACAGACAATCAATTTTTTTATATTACGAAGTCAGCAAACAAGCCGGTCCGATTGATCGTAAACGTGATTGCAACGTGATTAAACGCTCGTGTCATTACAAAGTCACTGTCACTTGTCACTTTACCCAGTTTTCACTGCCTCTCTCACCCTTAAAAACGAAACACTGCAATGCGAAATTGCTATTTGGCGGTGGAAATAGGTGAGAGTGAAATTATAATGTAGACGACCTTTGTGAAAGATCTACCTCTTTAAGTTCCAGTACCTATGTTGCCACTATGGATCTATAGATGTGAATTCCAATCTGAGAGATTCTCAGATTGGAATTCCAAATGAGAGATAACAGACGAAATAATGTATTTAAGCATACTATAAGTGTACTTGACAAATTCTAGCACCACCGATGTCCCATAGTTCCTGCGTGTTGGGTTCACGGAATTGGAGCCGGACTGACATAGATCACTCGAAGGCGCATCTGAAAGCTGCTTATTATAAAGTTTTCTTTATTAATTCATCGTCATATTAACTGCAGGACCCCTGGTATATATATATATATATACCGGCATATATCGGCTCTCGAGCCAGGTAGAAAGAGTGGTACTATTCTACTCAGCTGCTACCCCTCGGCACGAAGAATCATACCTTAAGATAATATAGGTAGTTACTCCTAACACTTGATATGTTACGAACAAAATCAACTCCCTTCGCAAAAAAAAACATAATTTATAATATTTACTTTTACAATGGTGTAAATTGAAAAATTGCTGAGAAATCTGTCAAATGGTTTACAGAACAATGGGGCGTTTTCACACCAGACGTACTTTCCCATGATCCGTTACAAATTATATACCACACAATGTTCCCACATTATTCGTTCTCAAAATCAAAGATTTGCCACGCGTTTTCCAAATAGACACAGTGTCACAGGAAATGTATTAAATTTTAAAGATAATATTCACTGTGTATTGAATTTTTTTTAGCAGTGCTTGGCTTTATAGAGCAACATTGTATATAGACTAGAATTCAAACTTAGGAATCTCCTTATACAAACATTTATGCCATTACAGTCACAAATATATATATATATATTAAGATTTAAGAACGGCGAATACATTGAGGTTGGTGTTAATTAAACCCGGACCAGCTTCTGCACTTTAAAACTTAGCTTACTATAACTGGACTTACTCGTACTTAATAACTTAGGTATTAGCTAGAGATAGATCTCGCACGAAGGTCGTCTACATTGGAACCTCACTCTCATCCATTTCTACAGCCAAAAAATAGTGTTTGCAATGCTGTGTTTATGTTTCAAGGGGGAACGAGAAGGGAGAAGCAATGAAATTACTGGGTAAATTTGACACAGTACTTTTAGTTGGCGACATGCTAGTAAATGTGTCTATAGGCTGCGGTCTCTTTTGCTATCGAATAGACCGTATGCTTGTTTGCTGACTTCATAATATTAAAAAATAAATCATATAGTAATCAGTTTTTTCTAGCATAGTGCATTACAAATGTAGGTATTGATATAAAAAAATATGAAAAATAATGAATTAACATTCATTTGTATATAGTCTCAGGATGAATAGAAAAATCTGACGGAAACTATGAAATATCACAATAGTATGTACTTAAATAAAGTCGGGGTGGGAAATTAGTTTAAAAAATATATATTTCTTCTTATTTTTCAACCAATGTTTAAAATGGTGTACTTAATATGCTACTGTTAATTTTGTTTTACTTTGCTTAATATTAGAAATATATCAAAAGTATAGAGGTGTTTACAACAATACCGAAATATTATATTGAATAAAAAATACTATAAGCCTAACAATAAATAGAAGAGCCGTATCTCTTCGCCGATAGTTTATTTCCAATCAAACTATATCTGATTGACTTTTTTATCAGCACAATCGAATTCATATACAAAACTTTTCCCTTCACAAAGGTATGGATAATAATTATTGAAAACAACAATAGTTGTTTGATGTCGTTCTGTTTTACAATCAAAACAAATAATGGTTTGAGATTTGATCGCCATTGTATACGAACAAAAAATTCAAATGGTCACTTTGGTGGCCGCAAAGTATCGGCAGATTTTAATAGTATCTACCGCTGTAACACGTGTCTTGAGAAGCGACTGAGGTACCGGAACGGCTGGGGGAAGACAGCGGTATATACATTCAACGACAATACTTTTCAATAAATAACCTTCATTCAACTGAATTTCATTCTAATAACTGCCCTTCTGCCCTTATTTAAATGTAGCAAAATAGCTAAACCACATATTTGATCAAGAAGTAGTTGGTGAAGTTAGGACCTTGTGCGTTAGGGCGTTTTGAGTTAAAAGCTTTGCTCTACATGAGATCTAATTTCGTTTTGACAGTGCAGGTCATATGGTTTCGTCTTGATATAGTTTTACATGTTAATAATATTAGGATTTCACTTATTTTATATAAATTACTAATTAAATTGTTTTGGGATGGATCAGCTTTTTTAAAGCCATTTTTCTTTCCATTTATATATCTATAATTTTTATTTCCATAGAATATTCCATCTCCTAGTTTATAAGGTCAGTTTTTAATGGTTCAAACTATGGAATTTTTATATAGTGTATGTTCTTATACTACTACAAATTTTATCATTCTAAGTCAATTTGAAAATCAACAGTGAATCAGTAATGAAATCAGAGTTTTTTTTTTTATTTCAACAAAATCTAAAGTATGAGAGCTATTTAATGATTACTTTATTAGATGTACTTGACTATGCATAAGCAAGAGCAGCATAGGACACCACCCAAAATGTGGACAGACAGATCTGAAGAGAGGAACAATAAGATTGCACTGCATGCAGGCCATATACAACCGCTCCCATTGAAATCACTTGGGGTGGCCTATGTTCTGCAGTGGCCGTCATACAACTGATATGAAGATCTTATATCTTAAGTAATAATTTAAACTATTCCGGTTTTTATATATTTTTTAATGAGTCAAAACTTAATTGACTCATATTGATAAACAAATACAAATTGGCACCATATGTTTCCAAGCAAATGTAGCATTAGATTATGCAGCTATCGTTAATATTGCTATCAGTCCTCCTACTATGGAGTATAAAGACACTTAGTTCACTTTTACCTAGTACAATCTGTATTCTCTGAGCAACACTAACTTAGCATTTATGCTTTATAAGTTAGAGTTGAGTTTAGAAAGTGTAGCACCGATGAGTGCAACTCTGACTTGAAAACAGAGCCACTACGTTGTTATGTACGAAGCAGAGCAGTCGTTGGTTGATTTTTTTGTGTAAAGTGCTAGTGACTAAAATGTTTTTATTGCAGTTTTGTATTTTTTATGTGGCCTTGGAACATCGTAAATGGGGGTAAGTTGGATTTTTTAAAGGCCCTATATATTTTAAATAAGTAAAATATAATATTGTGAAAAAAAACGAAATGAGAATACAACTTAAATAACATGTTATAAAAATAAAAAAAAATTCGTTCATTATATTTTATACATATTATTATGTATTATGTATCATATTGATATATCGACTCGGACACAATGGTTTGGAAATATAATTTAAATATTTTTTTACTGTAAATTTTGAAACCATTTAATGAAATCTGAATCCGGATATACTTTATTTCTATAAAATTACAAAAATGAAATCACTTGCCAAAGGCTTTTAAACTTTATATATTTCATTTTGTTGGCATTTCCAATACCTTACGGCAATATTATTATATTTGATAAATAAATCCAGACCACAAATTATAATTAAAACATTTTTTGTGGATGGAAATACAAATACCTATAATTTAAATATTGAACTTGTGGAAGTAGTAATTGTATACAACAAACAATTTGAAATATAAACGTGGTTACTCTTGACAGCGACTGTCTTTGGATAATCAAAACGTCGACATAAAATGTGAAAAAGTTAATTAATAAAGCGTTTAAAAGCCGTTCATTAATGGTTTTATTGTTAATGTTGATCTCATAAATATATTATAAAAAACTAGATCGTTAACTAGTTTCGGGTAGCTCAAGCTTATTGAATGCAATATAAGTAACTTATAACAATAAGTCGATCTATGGATTGATCCACATTGTTGACTACTAGTCTTTTTTTTCAAATATATAATTTTGATATCAGCCTTTACTTTAATTTGAATAAAGAGCAATGGATGCTGATAATACAGATTGGTGGGCTAAGTATAAGAACAAAAATGCATTGTTGCATAACAGCTTAGGTTAATAAACTTTAATTCATCCTACCGTATATCCATTACGAATTTACTATACTTTACTTTATAAAATTCCCGATTACACTTTTTTTTCGTCGTAATCAACGTCAAATGATCGTCGTGATATAAACTACGAAATTATTGAATGAACACATGTAATTTCTTCCGTCTTTCAATATTTTAATTTGACGTTAAAAATATAAACGTGTTGAATTTAATGACATTGGAGTCACGTTTTTAGCGTTGAAGTGTTATTATTTAGCTTGATTTCCTAATTTTTCATTAGGTGTTTTTTTTAATAGAGATTTATATATAATTGATTTTAATTATACATAAAAACGTATTATTACAATTTACTTTCGCCTTTGTAGTTTTTATTACTTTATAATTATGAATTGTACGATACATATTTGTATATGTGAACAAAGTCGGTAATTTTTTGCAAACCTGTATGTAACGACATAAATGAGAGATTATATTAGAGTTGTTATAGTTGGTTAAAGAATTTAATTTAATTTATAAGAAATTTACATTAGACTTACTGAGCTAAAGCATGTAAATTAAACCTAGTAAATTAAACGTATGTAACTAATTTAATATTATCATAATGTTATTGTATTAGGACACGCACATTTATTCAAGACAAATTTATTTTATTAGCTGTCAGTTTAAGTTTTTATATTCGATGTAGTTAAAATCACCCCAAAATATAAATTCTTAAAATGTGGGAATCGTGTTTTTGAAAGTTATTACTGTTTTAATCTGTTTTAAATAAATTTAATAATAGTTCAATTTAATTTGATATCATAATTTATTAATAATATTAATATTATTTTCTTCAAAATTTTCTAATGCTGTTGACCATTCCCGCCATATGCATTTGAGCTACACTGACACGGATGTATATACCGCTACCTGTCGGTTCTGGTATCTTAGTCGCCTCTTACGATACCGGGCACAGAGGGAGGTATTATTCTACTCTGCCGTTTTCTCACGGCATATTGAGACAAAC
Source organism: Heortia vitessoides (assembly GCA_020976665.1). NCBI lineage: Eukaryota > Metazoa > Arthropoda > Insecta > Lepidoptera > Crambidae > Heortia > Heortia vitessoides. Next base: position 2,057,468 of record JACJUM010002929.1, read on the forward strand.
TATCCTATCTCTCAAGTTGAATCAAATTGTACACAGTAAGCTGGATCTATTAAAATAAGTTCAGTTGTTCAGAAGTTCATCCCGGACAAACACACTGACGAAGTTTTGTTATAAGTACACTAGCTAACCCGACCGACGTTGTCTTGTCTTAATTTTATATGTTTATTGTGAAAAAAATATTTAGAATATAAATTACGATATGAAATGTCTCGCAATTAGAATTGAACTGTACACACTAAGCAAAAATTACTGACTAAAGTAATTATTATTAGGATTTTTATCTTTGAATTTGTTTATAGGATAATGATATAATTAAAGTTAACAATTGTTTGAGTCGCAGGTTCGAGCCCAACCAGTATATTGACATGTATTTAAGTATTCGTAATACTTCCATTACGACTAGTGAACCCTTAGGTATAAAGAAAGTTAGTTTAATTCCCATGCCAATTCTGATACTACAGGATGTATGATATAATATAATACATGTATAAATTATTTATTATTAATAACTTTACACGACATCTGATACACAAGTCAACAAGAAAAAATGGAGAATATAATCCTTCAAAACATATTTAATACCCAGACGCAGAACAAACATAAATATACATCATATGAATGTTTGTCCTAAGTGGAAATCGAATCTACGACCTTTAACGCACAAAATAGGAATTACTACCACCATTGCCATCGAAACTGTCGAATTATTTTCTTAAACATATACTCGTAGATATAGACAATTATACTATGCTTCTACATTTATATAGCTAGTCATTTTCTATATTTATATAGGTGTATTCTATGTTTTTTTTTATTGGAGCAGGTCGAAAAACAAGTTTGCAGTCCGCGTGATAGTAAGCGTCACTGCAGCCGTATGGATTCTCGTAATATCACAAGGATATCACTAACGCGTGGCCAACATTCTGACTTCTCACCCTTTAGACGGGTAACCTCACACTTCACCAATGCGATTAATGCTATTTCGCGGTAGAAATAGGTGATAGTTTTGTATGATGTATACCTTATGTAACGAACATTGTCTAATTGGTATCAACTCTTCTACGTTGGTCAGTAATGTTGAAGGATTTCTTGAAGTAGCTGTTCATGTGTTCATGTTGAAAACTAGCAGTGCCCCAATGTTTTACCCGAGTAGTTCCCGTTCCCGTGAGAATAATAAATAATAGAAGTAAATTGCTGCTTATTACATTAACTGCTAGTAAAAGTCCAGTTCAATCCGGTTAAGCCGTTTCAGAGATTGGTCGAAATAAACAGACAAGTGGACTGTATTTTTTGTAAGTTACAGTCACACCTTTAACATGAGTTTTACATAAGCTAGACCGACAAAGGTCGTCTGTATTGGTATCTCACTCTCACCTACTTCTACCGCCAAATAGCAAGATTCGCATTGCTTCGTTCTTGTTCGAAGGGTGAAAAAGGCTTAGAAATTACTGGGTAAATGTGTAACATCTTCAAGTCACAGGGTTTGCGACATGCTTGTGGTTTGTAATGACACGAGCGTCTACAGGCTGCAGTCACATTTAGGATCAAGCCAACCGTAAGCTTGTTTGCGACTTCATAATATAAAAGATATATGAATTTTGTGAAATACTCTCAATTTGAATTTACAGACGGACTTTATTCATATGTTTTCATATGTTTGTGGTTAGCAGACACTTTTCTGTAACAAATCCGTTACGTGAAACGTTTGAAAATATAATTTAAGCGACCAATCGTAAGATCTCACCACAACAACCATACATATAAATAAGAAAGTGTATGTGTCTGTTTGTCATACTGTCACGACCAACTCGGTAAGCTGATTTATATAAAAATATCCATATGGCTAATTTGAGTCCTAAGGTTTTTTGAACAATATACTACTTCTGATTCCGGAGAAACTTTCGCTCGATATAAAGTGAGATCTGGATGGTATCGCGTGGAAAGCTAGAACAGAAAATAAACTTATTAAAATATAAAATCGATTGATTTGAGAAAAGTAGTACGCCACGAATTTATTTATTAAATAAAAATATTAAAGTGATATCTATTCAACATTGAAATATATTTTTATTCAACACCGCACTGGTTTTGCACTGGTGCAGTGAGAATAAATCTTTTTTATTGTAAGTTATCCCAATGAGATAGACTTATACCATCACAGAATTTTTTGTTCTTATACCACAGATATTTATCGGGGTTCCAGCAGAAAACTGAAAACAGATCAGTGCTTCGCTTTCCTCTTAAATTACCCTATTAAAAAAAACCGCAACAAAATCCATTGCGTTGTTTAAAAGATCTAAGCATTCATAGGGACTGATTGACAGTGGAAAGTGAATTTGTTTTGTAGGTACTATGTAGTGATTTTCATTATTTAAAATATTTTGCAATTAAAATATTACAAACGTTTTTTTAAACAACATATTTTATTATAAAATATAAGAAGGCGTACGTCAAAAAAGCAACCACAGTAAATAAATATAAAATGAAAAGGATATCATTAAACTTATCGATAGTTTCATTAAAGAAGAAAATATGTTAGGCGAAACTGAATAGGAAATCTGTCTGAATGTCATTAAAAGTAAATGATATTTTAAAACATTTGCTCTTGCACAATAAATTTCATTATTATGAGTATTAAAACAATGAACAAGACAATTAGCCGAGAGGTACCGCCAGAGTAGAATAGTATACCTGCATCAAGTTACGATAGAAGCGAATATGGCACCGACAGATGGCGGTATATTCATCCCAAACAGCGTAACTCAAATACATATAGACGGACCGACACACCCACTTGACTAGAGCGGCAATTAAAACTCCTATGTCTTACGGCCAACTGATATGATTAACACGAAAGTATCACAAATAAAAAAACTAGATAGCAAGCACACCATCCCTCCAAAATAATGCACTACAATATTTTATATATTAAAAAGGTCTACAAAGGCTACGATGGCATATATCTTCTTCATAGAGATAGCCCTCAATAATCCCTTTTTATCCTCATTGCACTCGTGCGAAGTTGGGGTAGGTCGCTATTAATACTATAAAGTGAGACCACCTTTCCGTTTCCGACTAATACTTTGCTTGTATAAATTCGCGGGATAAAAAATAAATTTATGTAACGTCTCATACCTTGACTGACTCCGTCATAAGTCGCTTCAATATTTTTTGTTACAGACATCATACAACATAGGATCGCTATTTAATTATAAATTTTTATTTTTCATTTTATCAACAAAAGTTTATTCATGCATGTATGTCTTGTCTTAAATGCCAAAAAAAAAACATGTCACCGCTTTCACTTACAGTTGCGAAGTAAGTTGCGTTACTTAAATAGATAAATGACTAAACAGAAAACATTCACATTTAATCTGCATGATTGCACATATATTTCTGTTTAATCAAGTGATCTAATGTCGCATACTACGCGTGCTGGTCATTTTATACATTTGAATTACATGAATGTAACACGACAGGAAAATATTTTAAGATAAATCGATGAAAAGCGTGGGGATCCTATCTTGTGCGTATAACGACGTTGGTTCGATCCGCATCCTGGACAAACATTTATATGACAAATATTAATGTTTATTATTATGTGTTAAATATGCATTTATGTGTTAATATATGAATTTTTCATTTGCACAAAATCATGGTATAAATAATGACATAAACACAATTAAAGGCGCTCATGTTTCGTTAATATAATAGCAAATCATTAACAATCTTACTTTACATATTCAATATTACAAACGATATTAATTATATTTAGTTAGAAAATTTAGCTACATTTACTCAAGAAACTCCTTAACACTATAAAAATGTTTTTCGTATAGCCATTCCGTTAATCTAAGCTATTAAGCAGTTTTAATTAATTTTGGTATCTTGTTATATATTCTAACGCACATTGCAACACAACTTTTTTATATATACATGTTTTGGGAACATTTCTTAAGAGCAGTTTATATTTATCTTTGCGCACTTTAGTATTATGTGCATCACATGCTTTAACGAACAGATCCCTATGTTGATGGACAAACTGATAAACCTCATACAAGTAAAACGATGGCAAGGGCTCAGCCTTAAGTTATTAAATATAGGTTAGCAAGATTCTTCAGGCAAAATTCCATTTGCAAAATAATATTTGTAATTCCTGTGTTGTCTGATGTTCGAAACATCAGTCACCTTAATGTTTTAGATGTTTACAGTTTACATCAGTTATATGCCATTGCTGTACATAGGCTTTCCCAAGGGATTTCCACTATAATCGTTTTTATACCATCTGATTCCAGCGTGAACTCGTGGTTGTACTCACCTTTTTTGTCCACCTATTGGGTGGATATTCTACGCTGTGCCGGTTCCGAACATTGTCTGTGCATAATCCTTAAGAACTTGTATCCAAACTCTGTAACCCGACACACGTAGTATGTCGGTATATTTTCTTCTCCTACGTATCTCCGCATTTTACATGAGTTAGACCTCACACAAAGGTCGTATGCATTGGTACCTTACTTTCACTTATTTCTAGCGCCAAATAGTAGTGTTTGCATAGCTGTTAAGTTCTTCATTTATTTATTTATTTATTGGTAAAACAGTAATTGTTACACCGTGATAATATGTATACAAAAGCCAGAACTAAAAACTAAGTGTACTGTAAGTGAGTTCATACAGCATGCGTTATGCGATCAGTCAACATTAAACATTTCTTATTCATCTAATTTAAAACTAATATAATATAAGTTTAATTGATGGTTTTGGTGCTTAATTATATGGTAAGCGAAGGAAAAGATCGGGAAATTAAAACCAAAAAATTTCGTAATGGAGGGGAGAGAAGATTAAGAGGCACTGGTGATATCTAAGAAAATAATTAAATTTTCGAAAGTAATTTGGTACAATTTATGCAACCATGCAATATTTTAATTAAAACAATTAAATCAGATGCGTTGACTAATTCTGTCAATAGTAATTGTCCAGATTTCAGTACCATACGCTTAGATAACGTATATTTGGTATTTGGTATTGTGGTAACATATATTTTAAAATATTGAGACTAAAGCTAAACTAGGATTATAACTTCTGTTATTATTTAGCTTGAATTTTAGTGCTAAAGTATATTAAAATACACGTTTTTCTGCGCAGCTCTTGCATGCTGCTCCAGCCGAGTGCCCCGATATCAATCATTTAATGACGGCGACTGAGCCCCGTTTAATTGCCGCCATGGTTTACAGGCATACTTTGATAGTAGGTCGATCTTCACTACGTTCGGTTACGGAATAACTTTGTAACTTGCACATTGTGCAAGTTAGTGTGTAATAAAGTACGTGTAACAATGTTTAGTTGGTTACAAGCTATAGTAATGTCCATCAGAATCAGCAGCATCCCCGTCGCGAAGGCTGCACTCAGCGAAAGCCAAAACTTACCCTTCCTCGGGGAGGCCTATGTCCAGCAGTGGACTTTCAATAGCTGGTATGATGATGAAAATGAATTCAGTTTAGATTATAATTCCAAAAAAATATGCTTACCTAATATATAATAATGTAAAGAAGATTTGCCGTGGCGTACCGGTGGAATAGAATAAGCCTCTATACTAGGTGTCGTAATCGTCGAGGTACCCGAATCAACAGATGGCGGTATATCCATCCGACCAAACAGACTAAATACAACAGAACGGGGACGCGCAGCAGCATCTTTTTCTATTGATTTCGAATAAATATATAATTATGAATATTATTATTTGTGTTTTATGACGGCATTTATTGCATTCTTACTTTATTTGGAAGTAGCAGCGCCAAGTGGTCTCACGCGTGTAGCTCTCGTTCGAGAAAATTAAGAGTTTAAACTATTTACATTCATACAATGAATGTAGATAATTTCAGTAAATAAAATCAAAATTTAACGATAATTTCACAATATGACGTCGTTGGATATGTATAGTATAGACGATTTTTGATTATGCTATCAATACTAGGTATTTCATTCTTAATTAATGCGCTGGTTATTTTTTGTCATGGTAAGACGAAACTATTATTTGTAATTATTATTGGTTGGTCGTGAGGTACCGGCAGAGTGGGATAGTACCTGCCCTGCACCTACTGTCTACAGAAATGACTGAGGTACAAGAACCAGTGCAGTTTAAATGCACAGGGATAGGTAGCAGCATTCCAGTCACGAAAGTTTCGGTCTGCGATTGCCAACACGCTTGCCTAGCGAGGAAATATGGGCAAACTTCCCTTTATCTTCCAACGGCTGATATGATGATAATTCATATATTGTTTGATTTTTTTTTAATTATTGAATTAATTAAATGTTTGTCTGGATGATATTTGTATGATCTTATTTTATTGCTATGCTGTATTATAATAAATGACCATTAAAACATTATGTGAGATTTATGTAAACAAGCAACTTGGACTTCTGTTAGCTACAAAAATTTTTGATAAATAGATATGTAGTGGTGATCGCAGACAGTCCTTCGCGGCAAAGAAGCTGATACTGAGCTTAAGCCAGCCCTGTGCATTAAGTTCCACTGTTTCGAGTATACCACTCTCTATCGGTTGCAGTACCTAAATCACCGCTCACTTCATCTGGAACAGATATAGTACCTACTATTCTATTCAGTAAGTACGACTCTTACAAGTTTGACTTAGAAGCGAAACAACAATGATGTAACACAATTTTCTTCGTTCAACATTCCTCTGTTGTAAGATGTCCGTAACACAAGTACTTGGAGCAAATTATCTCAGAGTCTACATATGAGATATTGTTTGATTTATATTATAAAAGTAGTTTTTTTTCTAATGCTTCTAGGATCACGATAGGGTACATCGTAAAAATCTATACTGTTCATTCCATGACTGTAAAATAATTAATGGCATTCTTAGGCACGTAATACAATCATTTGCATTTAAACTTCCCGATTCAAGAACAGAAACAGAATTATCCGATTTAGTGCAGTCGTTTCCGAGTTACAATTTAAAGAATTCAAAATAGTTGACGATGTTTACTAATATTATAATGGTTAAAGTTTGTGAGTATGTGTGGATGTATAAATGAATTATAATCATAAAAAAATACATAAATCCACAACAAAGCACTTGAGTTACGGACATCAAATAACAGAGGAATCACAAATATGCTACTTAAATACATATATTTCACACCCAAACACAGAGCAAATATAAATATCGTCATATAAATATTTGACAAGGGGATCGAACTCACGATCTTTGGCATTTGATAGGATCACTACCATCTACGCCATCGGGACCGTCAAATGACGTTTGTTTCTTTCATGCCAGTACGGCTAAACAGATCTATATGAATTTTGGCACAGAGATCATTAATAGTCTGGGGTACACATTTTATTCTAAAAATTTATTTCCATAGGATCTGCGTTTTTATGTCTTTATGTAATCGGTATGACTTTTAACAGATAAGCAGTCAAACGGAATAAATAGAATAGTAATAATTAATAATTATATTCGCAGTAGCAGAAGGAGGTATGTGGTAAAGACCTCACGGGCAGACAGCTAGTAAATAATAAAAAAAATCAGAAGTAAGTCATATAATTAAAAATTTCATCTTATTCATTGACCTGATTCCGTGATAAATCGCTTAAAGCACTTGTGTTACGGACACCAGACAATAGAGCAATCACAAATATAATACATATTTTTAACACCTAGACACAAGACAAACTCAAATATCATCATATAAATATATGTCCTGGGTGGGGATCGAACCCAAAACCTTTGGCGCATAATATAGGATCACTACCATCTGCGCTGTCAGGCCCGTCAATAACTGATTGAAGCTTAGCCTGTATAGTTTTTTAATTTCTCAGACTGTCAGTATTCCAGACAAAAATGAAACGACATATAACCTTTTATATTAATAATATCAATACGTATAAAATCTGATATACCTGAATATCAATCTTTTGTCCTCAAGCAAGGTCATTGTGAAAAATTGTTAAAAAAGTTAAGAAATTACGACGGTTATTTTATGGTTTCATAGCATAGTAGCGATCTAGGGCGCCCCATGGCGACGCAGCGTGTGGCAAGATAGCCATGTCGCGTTTAGAAAAAGGAGAAATCTTTTCCTGGTGCCTCGGTAATTGCATTAAGTTATCCGATCTAATAATAATAAATAAATAATTCATCCAACGTCTCATGACCTGACTTCGTATTATGAACTAAAGTTCTTGTGTCTCTGATTTCATGGTGGAGGTAGAAGCCAGGATACGACTCTTGGCACAGAATATACAACTGACGTATGTACAGTCCTTATACAAAGTAGCATTGCATTGGTACTTTACTTTCGCATATTTCTACCGCCAAATAAAAGTGTTTACATTGGTGTGTTTCGGTTTAAAAGATGATAGAGGTAGTGAAATTACTGGGTAATGTGACATAATATCTTCAAGTCACTGTTGCCAATGCACAAGTGATATCTTTGTTATTACGGGCTATATGCGTGTCTGACTGATTCTAATGATTTAATAATAAGCAGAATAGTAATTGATTTGTAAGACACGCGTTGGTGCCTCCACCGCGGCGTCCGCTATACATTTCTAGACACTGAGTCTCTCATGATCATGAGTGTTAACCGTCCGATTTGGTCGACTTATTTCTGTGACATATCTCATGGATGGCGAGTTACTATCTGCCAAATTTACAAGTCATGAGTCAGCCGCAGCCGTGTGTGGATTTAAGCAAGTCCATTTCACCAGTCCACCTAATGTTTCTAACCCCATATCTTGTATTTCTTTCATTCTGCTCTTCATGTCTTCCTTATGGGAATACCGACGCTACAGTACACCTGAAGCAGGTGTTTTAAAAGACGGCTGAGGTACCAGAACTGATAGATGGCGATATAATCATCCGAATCAGCGTAGGTCAAATGCCACAAGACAGGGATAAAGCAGCATTCTTTTATTGGCACCACGCCTGCCTGTTTCTGCAAAGATGGGCAAACCCCATTTCTTGGTGAGGCTTATGTCCAGCATCGGACGTTATTAGGCTGTTGTATCACCGCTTTTAATAGCTTTTATCAAAACTTTATTAATACCATCAAACAGAATTCCTATCGTTGCTGTATTGTATGCTTGAAGAATAATGGAGACAGAAAAGTTTGTTGGTAATTTGACATTCAATCTTAAATATTTCTGCTTAGTCACTTTTGAATACAGTACAGTTTCTGCAACGAAACTTGTAACGAAACGAAAATGTCACTTAATGCATTTAAAAAATCCCTTTAATCCTATTTTTTTTTCAAATATTATTCTTATATTGTTTAAACTTTAAAGCATGACAAAGAGAGATTTATTTTATAAATGTATTGAGGAACTTGTAAATCAAAACTTAGCACACACACATTAATGACTGATGTGTTTTCTGTTATAACAAATATGTGTACTTTCACATGCGTAATATGATAACTACTGGGACATTACAAAAATAAACTTCTACTTTATCTGTACATAAATTAAATGGCAAGTGAATAGAATCTACATCGCAAGACGATACCCATTAGATTACTTGAATCAAATCCTGATTAAGTTTTGCTCTATTAATATTTAATTAATGGAACATTTCTCATATTAATCATGAAAATGAAACATGCATCAGTTAATCAATACCTCTAATCCAGTCGTGGTCATCTCATGAAACGATCTTAGCCTGTTATATTCATAATAAGATTAATTTAAATTGCATTAATAGCTTAATGAGTTTCGTCAGTGCGATTATGGCCTTTATTACCATGCCAGTCAGACAGACGATAATATTCAACGGAGATATATGCATCAGGTAATTATTACACGTAATGTAGAGCCAATTAGCATGGGTAGTGAGTGGGTTGATATGGGAGGCATTCTTGGTTAACATTGCTTTTTAAAGTGAATACGTCTTAAATTATCGTTTACTCGCGACCCGCCCCGGCTTTTACGGGTACAAAGAGGATCACCACATACCAAGTGGATGAAAAAAACGGTTATTCTGGGTTATCCCTCAGAGATAGCCATATACCACCTCAGATTTTTTTGTAAAACTTTTAACGTGTTCAATACATTATTTTCGGTTCAGCCAGCGTTTGTAATCTAATCACAAAAATGAGGAATCACATAAGGCTTTAATTCTTTTCATTTTATAATATAGACAATATTACTCTTTTAAGATATAGGATATAGGATCCTATAGTTGTAGGAATCTAAATACTTATAGGGTGTATTATAAGTATTTAGATTCCTACCACATCTTTTGTTCCCGATTCCTTGATAAGTCGCTGAAAGCACATATAAAGGTATATAATGAAATAATCGATATATTTAAAAAATATTTTACTATTATTACAAAGCTATATCACAACCAAGTAACATTGATTGTTATATTTAGATCTATATAAATAGAGATACTTACCTAAAATAGATCTATATTTTCTAGATTTATGTTTTTGTACAATTGTAACAAATAAATTCAAAAATTACATACTATATTTTATCCTCATAATCATCTTATTTGCCGTGAGGTACCCGCAGAATAGAATAGTACCTCCCACTGCACCAGGTGTCGTAAGAGGCGATCAAGGTACCAGAACCGACAGATGGCGGTATATCCATCCGTAACAATGCAGCTCAAATGCCGGGGATGAGCAGCAGCATCCCCGTCGCGATAGTTGCGCTCTGCGATTGCCAACACGCTTGCCCGGCGCGGCAATTATGGGCAAAATACCTCCTTTCTTGAAAAGGCTTATGTCCAGCAGTGGACTTCCAATGGCTGGTATGATGATGATGATGAATTACTTGCCAAGCGCGGCAATTATGGGAAGAATCCCCCTTTTTGGAGTAGACTTCAATAACTGATGACTTCAATGTTGATGATTAGATAGATATTAAAATATTATTTTTGAATTATGTTATTTTATATCTGTAACACTTATGCTTTAAGCTACTTATCTTGGAGTCAGGTGAGGTCAATATATAAGATGTAGTGTGAATTAATTACAAACCTAAATAATCCGGTTCTAGTACAACCATCACCACACAGTTTATCAAACAGACTTCTCACGCTTGATTGATTTATTTTTTTGCCGATGCTACACCCAAGTTCACACGAAGCGACCGCGTTATGCCGTTTTTAGATCAAACACGCACACTATACGACGCCACCTGTGAATACATTATTGATTTATTGCAACTGTCATTCTGAGAGATTCTGTCAAGGAAACGTCATTGATTGTAATGACAGTGCTTTGTTAAGCTCGTTGGTTACATTGTCATTTTACACTTCAAAAGGGGTCCTACGTTGTCCAAAAAGTGACATTAGGGCTGATAAAATGCAGTTTGTATCAAAAGCATTTTTTTCATTAACCTTTTTCGGGTTATGTGGTGGTTATTCGATAATTAGCGGAGGCTTAGTATTTGGGTCCCGTTCTTTTCTTTTAACTTTTACGCAACCTTCATTACTACAAAGAACTATGGTATCTCACCCGTGAACAGTGAATAACTCTCGTTTAGAACTATTTGCTCTAAACGTGTCTGTTATATTAGGGTTGCCACCCATTTTTAAATGTATGTACATGTACTGAACATATAGAATGTTATAGAAAAACAAAAATCGTAAAAATAGTATAGTTCATTTGATGTGTCAATTTTTATATGTCAACATGTTTGTCGGGCCCGTTGGTGCAGATGGTAGTGATCCTGTCTTATGCACCAAGAGTCGTGGGTTCAATTCCCACCATTACAAATATTTATATAATAATATTTGTGCTTGTTCTGCGTCTGGGTGTTAAAATATGTATTTAAGTATTATATTTCTGATTCCCCTGTTGTCTGATATCCGCAACACAAGTACGAGAATGCTTGTTAGTTAAAAAATCCTTAACTTGAATATTTATTTATAAGCCAGCTGTGCCCGCGACTTCGTCCGCGTGGATTATATTTTTTAGGTAGCATACCTCTCTACCTAAACTATGTCATATTTATTTATATCGAATTAAGGGCCTAAAAAATAAGTTTCAAGTTTTTAGCTCGTGAAAAGCTCCTGTAAAAATAGCGATACTTCCATACAACTTTTCATCCCCCCTTTCGACCCCTTACAACCCTTATTTAGAATTAAAAAATAGCCTATGTCCTTTCTCAGGTTCTAAAGATTGTCTGTGCCAAATTTTCTCAAAATCGGTTTGAGAGGTTTAAGCGGGCAGAAACAGACAGACAGACAGAGTTATTTTCGCATTTATAATATTAGTAGGGATGCGATAGGCATTTATTAATAAATATTTTCTTAAAATATCGCTAGTCTATATCCGAGCTAATATTTCGACACAGCTGGTTGATTTTATCATCACAAGATGAATCCTACAGTGAAACAGGTTGTTGCGAGATGTATGGACTTGCTGTATTTTAGGCTGGACTACAATCGCGACAGTGTTAAATGCCCTACATAAAACTCGTTTTAAGTTCAATACGGCGCACGGCAAGATTCACAGGAATAAGCTTTCTATAGTTTACAAGAATTACGTACAATATAAATAGTATCTCATTTATATAAGGCTATTTTGTATATAAGCGAATATACATTAAAACAATATGATCTGACTGAACCGTACGACCGCATTGGCCCGTATGTCTTTTTGGATATCATTTGAGAAGGCTTCCGTCTAGCAGAAGACGTTCTATGGCTGATAGGATGATGATGATGATAATAGACTTTTTATAAAGGTTTCTTAAGGCTATACGACAGAAATTAATGCTAGAAACATTATGAGTCTTTACTCGTAATGTGTGAATAAGGCAGTTAAATTTTTATATTGTATGCCATTATGTCAAAACCTTTATTAGTCATTGAAACTCAATGAAATCACAGTCACACAAATTCCTGTAAAATTTTGTTTGATCTGGAAAGTTCGTTTAATAAAATCGGACCAGAGGAATCTAAAAGTAGTTTATCTTTCCCGCCGATAAACGAAATAAAAAACCACTTAGCCAAATTGTTTTTGGTACTAACTTTTTTCCTCTTTACACACAACTCAGTAACTAGCTGTTTACTTTGAGTGCACATAGAAAACATATTTACTTGCTCGATAAATATGAAGCCTATTTCTTTATGAATAAAGCACATTTTATGCTGTCTTGAGTTTATTAATCGTTATGGTTCCTCCACACCAAGATTGCCCTCAACATCAAACAATTCAGGAAATTCAGAGACATTCTGTATAAGCAGGTTAATTAGGCTATTTTTGAATTTTAAATTGTAGTACTTTATGAACACAAACATAGGTTAACATATGGTTGCACACAACTGGTCCTGTTGGAGATTAGATGGGATGACTTATATCCAGCATCCTATCATTGATATGATGATAATGCTGATGATGAGAAACATATTATACTAAACCAATATAAATTTCGTTGTTCATATTTTTTAATTGTTGTAGTGTAAAATTTATTAAATATAAAATTCTAAATGCATTAATTTAAGTCCCAAATTGTTTCTGAAATTCTGTCAGCTTTGCATAGCCTGAACTGTCGCCTTGCGTATGTCTTTAACATTGAACACAAATTCTCAGCAAAAATATAAAGTGCAATAGAAAAATGAACAAATTACAAGAACTCTTTGAACATGTATTTATTTCAAGCAATTCGTATTTGTTAAAAATATAGTACCTATAATTTATGTCACTCGCTGAAGATATAGTTTCCTAATAAAAACCGTGTTCATAAAATCGTTTGAGTAGATATTGAATGAAATTGTAACACACAAACAATCAAATATTTCCTAATTACAATATTTGTTTAGACAGAAATAATAAAATTAAAAAGTTGAACGTGCGAACGTACCTGACTGTCGTATTGACTTCCCGCCAATTGGCCATTTTATTTTTAATAGTCGCACGAAAATCATTGCGATTATTAGACACGCCTAATTATACATCAGTTCACGCAAGTTTCACCAAATGGTTGACATTATTCGCTATACGATTTAAAACAATATTATTTATAATTAGATATTTTACAAGAGATTGACCTCATACAGCACTGCATTACTACCATTAATACTGCATTGGTACCTCATATTCACCAATTGCTGCATTCCGGTTTTAGAGGTGACTGATGCAGGGATTGCTGGGTAATGTGACATATCTTCAAGTTACAAGGTTAGCAACACGCTAGTTATGTCGTTGTGATAGTAAGTGCGTATATAGGCTGATGTGAAGCTCACTATTGCGAACTGTATGCATGTTCGCCCAAATAATTGAATGTTAGGGGAGACTCTCAGTTCTTTGTAATGTACTAGCCTTGGCAATTGTGGATATTTTCTAAGTTGGTCTATGTCTAGGAGGAAATTAAATTGAAATTGATTTGACTAATCTAAGATTAAAGTAAATAAATAAATATGTTATTTTAAGAAAAGTAAGGTGAGATACTATGATCTAAATAATTATTTCCTATTCATAAAAAGCATTAAAATTATCATATTCAGCATTTATATTTTCGTTTATTTTATTATGTAGATAGTGATTTTGTCAAACAAAAATCCGATTATTCTTATATTATATTACAATTGGTATAAATTATTATTTACGTATCTGTTTGTAATATCAAAATACCGACTTTTTCAAATAGGCATATGAAAAAATGTAGGTACGGTACTTATAGCAATAGTTTTTTATTTTATTTTTGTCTGTGTACTTGTTTGTCTGTTTGAAGTGAACTATGAAACGGCTATACTGATTTTAACGAAACTTAGCTACTTTAATTAAATATTATTGTGACGAGAAAAGAAAATACGTGAGACAACTATGGCAATAATTTGCCAAAACGGGCCATCGTCGTCGTCGTACGGTTAAAACCAAAGAATGTATGAATCACGTTTATACATACATCAGGCCTGGGTCCCATCGGGGGAGGCAAAAACTGAAAGGATCTAGAATCGATCTCCACTTGTCTTCGTCCTATACCAACTCTTCCATTTATTTCCGCACTATATATTTGTGTATTCATTCTACTTTCATCCATGTCCAAACCATTTCAACATTCCTTTCTCTATTGTTGCCACACCATCATCGCTTACCACATCGATCTCTTATCACACTATTTTCAAGTATACCTCTCAAACTTGGAAGTAAAGGAATAAATAATATTTATTGATGATATAGAAAAAAGTCGTGTCGTTGCGTTTACAGAGACATGCGCAGTCCAATACAGTTGATAAAAAATTGCATACATAAACATGTACCTTAAGTTTGCTTCTGTAAAACTCGATTATTTTACGGATAACTACACTTTATCTTGCAAATTACACGTAACAACATCGGCATTGAAAAATGCGCATTAATATCACAATAGTCTATGAATATCGCAAATGATTCAACACGCCAACCGATACTTTAAACCGTAAACATTAAGTTTTATTGACGTTGCAGTATGTTTAGCAAATTTCTTTTTACACTGTGCCATTTATAACATGTTACATGTAAAAAAATACTTCCAGAGTAATAAAAATATGAAAGTACTATATCACTTGCACTATACGTAAATATCTCTGCTATAAGGTCCATAGCGATATATTTAAATAGCCCAATAGAGCAGATGGTAGCAATTCTATCTTGTACGGCAAAGATCGTGGGTTCAATTTCCACCCGATAATTTTTAAGGTTCATTAACTACTCCGTTTTATAGTTAATATAGTTTTCGGAACATAATTTTGTTATATGAATTCATACGACATGCTTTATTTTGACTTGACAAATAGCTAAAAGGACTTTTGTAACGTACTATATCAATAACAAATATTATATTATATTTGTAATTCTCCGTTATCAAGTACAAAAAATAACCAACTAAATCTTGGATACTGAAAACCAATACAAATTGTATATGTTTAAGTGTTATATTAGAGATTCCACTATTGTCTAATGTCCATATAACATGTGCTTTTATCAACTTATCTCGGAGTCAGGTGAATTTATAAGACGTAGTGTGAATTTATACTTTATTTTATAGTCGAATAGGCATATACAATGACCCATTACACAGACTAAATGATTTTAATAACTATATACGCCATTCACGACTTGTCACCAATAGCCTAGCGAACATTTCGAAGCAGTTTGGTGCGTACGCTTGAGATGTCGTAATTTTCTTCTCGTTTAATTCATTATTTTAAAATCTCTATTTTAAGTCAATAAATATATTACGAGAGAAGTTCATTGATTTTTTTAACAAGCTTTTAATTGATGTAATTGTATCTGCTTATAAAATTATTGAATTGGTAATAAAACAATATTATATAAAGCGATTAAAAGACTTTAACGTTACATTTTTATTATACTATAATTATAATGAATAGTGAACACATAAATATAAGAAAATATCTATAGAATCGAGTATTATATTGACCATAACAACTTAACCATGAAAGATATTATCTCCGTCCGATTGAACCCTCAAAAGATGAAGAGCAATTACAAGTCAATCTCGATAAGATACGTCGGACTCTTAAAGTTACGTTAACAAAACACATGCCACTATTGATGAGGAAACAATGACCACTAACCTTAGCTCGAATAAGGCCGAACCGAAAACCGATACTTCAATGGATCGATCGAGTCTTAGATACAAAATAGTTTAGTATAGAATCGTATTGTAATTTATTTAAGAGTATAATAGAAACAAATTCTTAAACACACATACTAAAAGAGACAAAAAAGAATTTGGAATTAAATATCGGAAAACAAAAAGCAAATTTACACGTATCTTTTTGGCTACAGTTTAAAGAATTAGAAGCCAAATTTTTAAGACGGATGGTTCTCGTGTTGGCACTCTGGTGTTGGTACAATCCCATTGTTCCCTAGAAAGCTGCCAAAATCTAGGCCATCGAGCTCGGTGCATGAATGTTGCATTATATTATTACATTCCATAACCATAGTGCACCAGCAGTGAAAGGTAGGAGGAAAGCGCCGAAGAAATTCCGTAACAACAAAATGTAAACACTTCAAATACGACAGTGTTTGAGAGTCCCACGATTTGAGAACAATTGATGGCATGTTTATTCTATCTAAATCGTCTTGGTTTTGAAAGGAAACAGTGTGAGAAAATTGGCTAGTTTGTAAGTACTTTTGATTCTGTTTTGTTTACGATACAGAAATGTTGAAGAGGATTTGAAAAAGATTTCATATTAAACTCGACTTTACTTTTTACTTTCCATTTATTAGCAAAAAGATGATGAGATTTCAACAGTCGTTTTTTAGGTCATCAAAAAGCCTCTTATTTTACATTTAATTATCCCCGAACTGTCTTCGGTTTTAGGTACAATGAAACAGCAATCAGAGCGGAATTATTAAAAAAATTAATCCACATATAGGTGTACTACATAACACGATTGATTAAATTTCATCACCAAATGACTATTAAACAAAATGAAAACCTCTTTGATATTTAATTTTGGATTTATGAACAAATTTAAAGACAAATAAGTAGATATTTTATATCTCCTAATTTCTAGGAGCTAATATCTAGAAAAATGGAAACTGCCAGTAATTTTATAAGTAACTAGCATACCGTATTTGTGTTGCGGCAAACAGAGCATAATTTTTTGTCGCAAAGTCATCTTAGACTGTTGAGATGTCTAGGCAGAGCTACCTAAGCTATTTTAATGATTTTTACCGACCGATAGCTTCACCAATACAAATTTAACCAAATATTGAGATAAAATTTTACCAGAAAATAATTCATCTAGTGGTACATGTTAATCTATAGTAATGTATATGTATTACTACATCACATTATTTTTCTCATATAGTTCTAAATTTTGATGGTTAAATGTATCATGCAACTTAAGGACTATAGCAAGTGCGCTTAAATTATCAGATTCATTACTATGAGCATCAGTACAGTATCAGTATCAGTATTTCCGATTACTTCAAAGCCTGTCATTATATTCAATCTCATGTTTTGCTAACACCTGCCCAGTTTGCTTCTTTACATCAAAGCCTTAATCGACCGTCGTGACTGGGGACAACGAAGTTCTGATTTCTTTGAGCGACAATTATATCTGACCCAAATTTTCGGGAAGTCGTGCGTCAGCTGTCCCAGTTGAGAGAGAAACATGTATGTTTGTGCAGCCAGACGAAAAAACAATTACCTTAATTTTCCGAAGGGAGAACGTAATTGTCCAATAAGATTTTGCTTGTTTAATGTCTTAATTTTGCTGTAATTGTTGAATAAAATATGAAATTGTTATTATCTATGATAGTGACGAGTTAGGTAGTCACTTTTATTTTTCAACACTATTTGCTAACGATTTAGCTAAAACTAAAGTGGTCTAAATAGTACCAGTGATTATTAGTCTTGTCAAAAAACTGATCCAACCAAGGATTTGTTATTTTTAAGAAGTACTCGTATAATACTATCGTGCTATTTTATCATTACAAGCAGACAATTCAATTTTACTTATTTGTGTAGATATAATTCGACGGGCCCGATGGCGCAGATGGTAGTCATCCTATCCTGTGCGCCAAAGGTCGTGGGTTCGATTCCCGATATTTGTATTTTTTCTATGTCTGGGTGTTAAATTTATGTATTTAAGTAGTATATTTATGACTCCTCTGTTATCCGAAGTCCGTAACACAAGCTTTTTAAACGACTTACCACGGAATCAGGTTAATGTATGAGATGTGAAATTTATTATTATTATTATTAAATCAGCTTGCTAATAGACAGCTTACCAATGCAACCCACATTTTTGTTATATGTTAAAGTTTTTTTAAACCTTCATTACCTTTTAATGATTAACAAAAAATTTATGAATGGTGGACATTCTAGGCATTGTTGCTAAATACTCAATTATTACTTATGCTTGAGGCAGATTATTCTTCAAAATCTGAAGATAATAAAGAATTTCACTCTATTAAAATAAAATGGCAAGTTTGATTTTACAATAGCAAATTCTAAAATCCTTAAACTGAGGCAAAAAGCAGTCCTCTTGTAGAAACCATTTCACCCATTATCTTGATAATAGTGTTTAACGTCACGAAACAAGTTAAACTTTTTACTCGAGAGTTTGTTGTTAAACGGTTCCCCGTTAGAATTTGAGTTTAGAAAACTTTATCAGATCTGCGGTAACAATTTGTTTATTCGAATATATATATATATATGAAATTACAATTACAGGTAATATAGTCATGACTTTATGACTTTTTAATTGACAGCAATAGAAACATCTGTTAATATGATACTTAAAACATAAACAATAATTGACTTTCTATCAATTATTATTTAAACTAGCTCCAATTAATTTTATGATAAATTTTTGTTTTATTACCTATTAGCTGTTCGTTTACGTGAAAGTCGTCTTCATTGAGTACTTTGATAATAAAGTTAGATTTATTCTAAGATTTTCTTGTACCCGTTATGTAATAATAACTGCTAAATTCTTTATCATAGCATAAGCTAGTGCTGTTTAACATAATCCAAGGAATAAGGAACGTATTTTTTATTTTATTGTAAAATACATTCGGTATTTTGTTTCTTTATTTTTTTATAAGTTTACAAACGGACACGTCAACAACATTAAGGAATAGTTACATTAGCAGCTATTATATATAACTTAACAGTATTTTTTTTAAGATTAACTACTTGAAAGAAAGTAAAATTGACTGATCACATGTAATTTTTTTATTACAGCGCATCTACCATCACTAGCGATCGTTAACAGTGGAAAGTAAACGATAGACAATACCAAATTGCGATAGGAAATTACATAAAATTGCACGGATGTTTTGGTATTCAAGAAAACAACTATGGTAACTTATTAAGATTTTTATAGCCATAGAGATGTTATCAGAATGTAATGAAAACGAGAAATAAATCTCACAAATTAGATGTTTTAGATTATTCGATTGAATCTCCCTTTGAAGTTAACAAACACGGATGAGATAATAGAGTATTGTAACCTAAAAAAGGAAAGTGTAGAATGTGCATCTATCAAATTTCATAAGTAAATCTCGTGAAAGATAACGAGTCATTTCATCAAATTGAACAAGCTGAGACGTCAATTATCTTCAATAATGTAGCCGAGTGTTACGTATTAAAGTACGCCACTAGCGCATAAAGACGAAGAAAGGAAAAGTGAAGCCAAGATAAAGATACTTCTGTATCATCAAGGTATGATTACGCAAACAGAGGACCTGCGGTTGATGCATTTGATGATCAGCATAAATGTGATCTACGCGAAAGAAATAAGGTTGAATTTAATGAAATGGTTATGATCCGTGTATAAGCAATTGTGGCTGTTGACCATAATGTGACCTCCGCAAAGGCTGCGCAAGAAACCATCCGGACATTTAGAGGAGCGTTATAATAATTTGAAAAGACTTTTACTTGTTATTACTTGGAACGTGACTGCGAATTGGATTATGGGTCGGAACACAGTGGAGCAAATTTGTAACGACGTCATGGTGCTTTGAAGAAGCGGTGATTGGGGTTCTTTGTGGGCGTCGCCGTAATATTGAACAAATGAATTTGAACGGTAAGTTTTCTATGTCTATTAGCGATGTAGAGTTTTCTTGTCTATAACCTAACAAGTATTAAGGATCGTTTAGACATACCATAATAGAAAGATGAATTGAGAGTATTTATGCATCTTTTATAAAAAATATGTATTTGATTTATTTGGATCAATTATAAGCATATTTTTATTTCGTTTGATTTATTCCTAAACTTATTGGGAACGTACACAAAACTAGTATGAACACTTGTATCGATTACCGATTCATACATATACGAATTTGACTTGTAAGCCCGATCTGATGAATTAAGTGTACTTTTGTATCGTTTTGTTTATTAGCATGCGATTTTTTGTCAACTTTTTGCCTGCTATTTTTAGCTTTTGCGTACTTTATATTATGCATGTCCTTCACTATCAATACTTAAAAAAAATTATAAGAATTCATAATAAGTATGTAATACGATATGAGAAAGTACGATAAATTAATAACATTTGTAAATGTATATTTTTTAATATTACATCCTATATAATCCATAAAGTTGGACTTCAAAATAAAGAACGCAGTTAACAGCCAGCATATGTCACGATAAAAATTAAATTCACGACACTTTCGTAATTCCACTGTGAAAGTCCCGTATCATTCGACAAACAATTACCAGATATGGTAAAGGATAATGAAATATAAATGTTATTATCTCTTAAGTTGTAATTATAAAGGTTTTAAGATGAAACATTATGACGTAGTTTTGAATTTCTGACATTAACAGCAGTGTGATTACCAAGAAAGACACTCTGAATTTTTTTAACTGTTCTGTCCATTTTAAATTGATTTTTTTTTTTGCGAATTATTATGGCATTATTAAGAGAAAAGTGGAGATCTTGTAAGTGTTTACAATTTATTAATATTTAAGAAGGATCTCAAGTCCACCTGTCTATATTTCTGTTGCAAGATATCTCGAGGTACTTGTGTGCAGTTTATAATTAGGAGACAAGATTTAATGTAAATCTAGGCTATAACTACGAATACAACTGTCGTTAATTAAAACTGTGTATATGAGGTCCCGCGTCTTGATCGCTCTATGAGAGAGTTATATCCGATGAGTTACTTTAGATCAAGACTGATCTCTAAATGCAATTTATAAAGAAGTCAAAGGATTCACTTAACTTTTATTACAAGGTCCGTAAAATATTGTCTCACTTTATATCAATGCAGATAAATTATCTACGACAGAATTATCAATCATTTTAATAGTCATTAAATTTTAGTTATCATTGCGTTAAGAAGTGTAGGCTGCAGCAAACTACTACATATAACGAAAAATTTGAATGCCAGTTTAATCCGTACTACTCATTCTCTCATAAACGAAACGAAGGCCCATTTTTCACTAACTACTTAGCGTTAACCATATAACATTTTATTAAACAAAGTTAATTTGAACGGAACATTACAACGGCTACTACACACTATATTATTAAATCAACTTAAGAGTGTCATCACTTATAAAAAAGACATTTAGGCAAAAAGTCAGATTCTATTTTAACTGTACTATATTAATTGCTATATACTCGTCGTGAATACCAATTAACCATTTTGGTATCTCGATTGTGAGACAATGGGTTTTAGCCAATTAATTAAAAGTTTTATTTTATTGTGTCTTATCGAAGGGGCAAAATCAGTTCACATCGTTCCAACGGTTTCACTTTCAGCTTTTCTCTGTGTATTATTATTAGGATTGACGATAATTTGTTGTTTTATGACGGTAATAATTTAATTCTGTATACTATCTTGTGTTGATTACAATCGTAATCTGTGACAATTA
Source organism: Heortia vitessoides (assembly GCA_020976665.1). Taxonomy (NCBI): domain Eukaryota; kingdom Metazoa; phylum Arthropoda; class Insecta; order Lepidoptera; family Crambidae; genus Heortia; species Heortia vitessoides. The sequence continues at coordinate 2,079,801 of JACJUM010002929.1, forward strand.
CTTTTTAATTTAAGAGGTAGTTTTATTTTGTTAATGGTTTGGTGAATATCATTTGAAATTGACGCTTTCATTATGTTAACATTATTTAAATAAATCTTATTACTAGTAACTTATGGACTCTAGTTTAAACTAACGTGCAGACAACCGAGGATCATACGTGAGGGTATACTTAGAGAGAAAACTTGTCAGTCCATACTTCAAGTTGGATCACTTTGCTTCCATGTTGTTAGTATGGGTTAGTTATCTTCCGGTGCTTTCTCCATTGAAGTACCTACTTGATCTTAATAATGTACTTAGAGTACATTATTAATTAGTAAATCATTAAAAACATTTTTATCCATAATCTTTATCACTACAATCACAATCTTAAAATGCAGGTAAAAGTTTATAAACGCTTATTTGTAACTAATATTTGTCCAATACTTATAATTTTTATCTGTTTCATTGCTTTCTTTTTTATTAACTCGTTTATGTTTTTTAAAAGATGCAGTTTTTCATTTGGGGCTTATTTAATATCATTATATTCTTACATTTATCAAAGTCAGTAATAAAAACAGGACAGGCCACTGCAGGATGACTTATTTGGTATATGTTTTCATGCCTTATTTTATAATTTCTCATCGTGATATGAACAATAACTATTAATATAATGAAATTGTCTTTTTCAAACCTATGTGTTTAAGTATGAACTTAAGTTTTTTTAGTACAGTACAGTCATTGCTAAATTCAAATGAACATTGGTAAATACCATTTAGCACTGTAGTATTTCTCATGCCAAACATAAAAACAGAATGATACTCGTATATGTGTATTCTTATCGACTGTTTTCTGTACAACACATTTTGCCTCTGATTCAAATTTCAAATGACATTGATTGATAATACTGCAATAAGGCTTACATTATATTGTATAAGTATTAAATAACGTTATTACTTATTTCTGTCACAATACCAATAAATCACGTCACATAGCTTTTTCATGTGTGCACTCTTAGACTATCCAACCTATTACAGATATTTACTAACGTAAGGTTTTCTGGAAAACATTTAAATTTTGTGATATAAAAGCCAACACTAGTCATCATGTCAACCATTGGAAGTCCACGGCTGGAAAATTTTGCCCATAATTGCCGCGGTGAGCTAGCGTGTTGACAATCACAGAGTGCAGCTTTCTCGACAGGGATGCTGCTCAAATCTCTGCCCTGTCCATTTGAGCTACACTGTTGCAAATGGATGTACGGCCATCTGTTGATTCTGGTAGCTTAGTCATCTCTTACGACACCTGATACTGATATCCTGCTGATATTTCACGGCTTGTGCCAATTGCACCAATGCTATTGCATTTAAGTATTTATACTTGTACTATGTAACTAGTGTACAAAAAAAAGGAAATAAATAAGTTTCTAACTTCGTGATAGATACAGTAATTAGTTATTGGTTAAATATTCTCCAGAAAACTCTAGGACTGCAGTGAATATATTTTTGTATATATATTGCCTGCACCACTATATATATATATATATTTTTCAGTTTTGTGTAATGGTTGACTGGGAGATAATGCCATCTGGCATTAAGTCCGCCATTTGTACATTTTGTAACATTATGTACAATAAAGTTAAATAAATAAAAAATAAAAATATATAGTGAACTAAAAGGTTAAAGAACATAAGATTTCAAATTTACGCAAAGATTTTTAGATAGTATTTGTTTGTTATACAAAAGATAAATTAATCCAATGGCTTTCATATTACCTATAACTACCTATACCTTAAAATATTATAGCTTTGGACTTCAGCACAAAAACAGTGAAATAGTTCACTGTTTTTGTTAAATAATAAAATATCTGTGATCTATAGATCAGGCAGAAGTAAATGATAAAAATGACAAATAAATAAGCATTCATTACCCTAATGTTATCTACTTTGACTGAGTTTTGTATGCGTTTGTCGCTGTTTATTTGTATTTAAGTTAAAAACTGACAGCACAATTTGAAGGGCTACATAAAAAACATTTGGTTTCAACGGACGGAAAAAGTTCGACGGGGTTTATTCAAGCGTCGAGGGAAAACGGTGAAGTGTGAGCATTTTCTTCGGTAGAAGTTTTAATTTTTTAATAATATTAAAAATCTTTTGGATAAGTTGGTTCTAATGTGACTTTCTATGTTCACGTTTCAAAATTTCATTGCTAAATTGTCTAACAGAACTTGGTTTTTTGCATAGAAATTCGAGATTTATCTTCTTAAAAGTATTTTTAAATGATAGTTTAAAATACTTAGATGTTATATCAATATATTACTGCAAAAGGATACTTTTTTCTACATTTCCATAAAACGTTTTTATGAATTCCATCCATTTAAGCAAACATTTGAGAAATATGCATCTTATTATTCAAGATTTATATAAACGGAGAAACTGAACAATTTACATAAGACAACGCAAAATGCTATAAGAGTTATAAACTAAAAAGGAAAGGATTTTTGTAAATATACTACCTAAAGTTAGTATGAAACTTTGTTGTCTATGAAGTTATTCCAAAGAAATTCTTCATTACAAGTCAAGAAATGCGTATAAAATATTATTTTAAAAATAGTCCCTTAAAGGCTAAGAAAGGTGCAAATTGTGGGGCGTGCTAGTGCAATGTAATTTGCAAAAGATACAATTTATAATATGGTAAAAATTGTTTAAAAATATCCTTCGCTTCCAAGTTAATGTTACAACTAGCTAACCACACATAAGTTGTGCTGTCTCAAGTTAGATAAAGATATCAGTCATACACAGCAAGAAAAGAAATATTAAAATCGGTTCATTCACTAGAATTTTATCCCAGACAAACACCGAGACACGAAATTTATATATATAAAGACTTACTAAACTGAAACACGTTTCCCTGTGTTAACTTTATATGTCCATCATTCAGAAGTTTATTTCGGAACAACGTTATAGAAAATTTAATTATATAAAGTTGTACATTAAAATGAGTACTGACGGGTTTTAAATGTATATTTTGTGAAAGCCTTTAAAAAGTACGACAGTAATGCATTTAAAAAGACAGTGAAAAATTGCTTTTCTTTTTCAAATTATGTCTTTCTTATTTTATGTCTATTTAGCCAAAAGTTCACCTGGAGAATATATTTATGCTCAAAATAGTAATATTACGAGACCTTTAATGAAAGTGCCATAAACTTAATTATTAGATCCGTCTGGTACCAGAAGACTAGTATTAATGAGTACACTTAATGACCTATTCATTTAAATGACTCTAACACCATAAGGTTTTCAGGGTCATGTCCCATTTGCGTAAAATTTTAATTAGCAAATATATACTCATAGATTTTATTGTTTTTTTTCTGTCAATTTTAGGTACTTGTCTATGATATGTTTGGCTTTTGATTGTGGCTATCAAGATTATGTATTATCAGCATAACCGAAAAAAAATATACGTTACAATGAGACATCTGAAAAGTATAATGAATATTACTTGCTTGTATAAAAGATAAAAAAAGTAATTCAGATTTTCTTCACACGATTAGTAGAGCAAACTAGATTATGTATTCTTTTTTGTTATACTGTCGTGTAAGTTGATGATTCACACATCATCGTGAAATTTCTAGTCGACATAATTTGCACACGGTAGCAACTGTCGATTGAAGTGATTAATTTTATACACTTAAAACATTTTCATGAATGAACTGAAAAATGAACTTAGTATTGCAGAAACCCTTACGAAAACCGTTAACCGAAATACGTTCGGTTTAGGAATACTCTATCGCTTTCAAACAGAATTTGTTTTGTAAATTCAACCTTAAAATGTACTTCATTCAAGAGAAAACCATTTACCATTAGAAAAAATATGAACAAAATGACTGATGACTCCATAGGGTCATAATTAGTCTGCCGTGATCTAATGGTTTAAAAACTGAATATTACTTTCTACTTTCTTCTTCCGTTTATTAAAAAAAAGAAACTACAATATATTTATAATACCAATGATTCTTATGACCATATACGATCGTAATTAGTCTGACAGGACCCTATGTAAACTAAAAGAAAAGAATTTTTATCAAAAAAGTAACAACAATATACAAGTGATTTTATGACCCTATAGGATCATAATTAGTCTTCCGGGACCTGCTAGTTTCTTAATACTAAATTTACTTTTCTCTATTACTCAAGCCACCACAAAAGAACCCGCAAGAAAAACTGGTGGTGATACAGCTTCCATTGTCACCAAGTAATTGGTTTTAATGAAACCTCTTTTATTTACTATAGTTGAAGGTACTGCGTTTAAAATAGAGAGCGACATAGTTATAAAGTTATGCCTTGATCGTGACCTCAACTGCCTAGATTCATTATTTAGATTAAGCACAATACCTTAGTTTGTGTTTGGTTTGGCGGTGTTTGATAGCGTACTACGTGCAAGTCGTAGGTCAGTAAATGTTCGTGCGCATCGAATAAACACTAGGATGCTAGGCGAAGGTCTGCATCACGATTTTGATATCTACTGCATTATGTTCAGTGACAGCTTATTAACTTTTCCGATTACCATTAAGAGTTCACGAAACTACGTTTTTGAATGCGGCATATTTATTTTTTAGTGGATCGACATTTGGCGGGATATCCACCCAATAGCTATAGTGTAGCTTAGATGAACTAGTGGGCATGAGCAAGCTATTTCTTGCGATTGCTATCATACCTTCCCAACGTTACTCAACTTTGGGTCAAATTCTTACTTTCTTGGGAAGACCTATGTCCAGCAGTGGATTTACTACGGCTGCAATGATGTTATGTTCAAAATTTCGGTTAATATAAGGCGACCATGATTTTTGGTGGATTGCAATATAATTTTAAATAAGAGAAGATACGAACGAATGTTTAATTAGGTACTTAACGTATAAAACATTATTTTAAATCATCATGACAATTCGGATTTCTGAATTTAGTCGACAAAATTTTTATAAAGTTGATACTAGAAGTCAGGACGATATAGCGTTAGTGAAACTATTAGACATAGGATTCTCAAAGCAAATGAAGGACTGTTCTCAAATACTGACAGGAATGATGGCAATTGCAGAGTCTAGCCTTCCGACTATACTGCTGCTGCCTGATGCCTTTCCTCAATCTGATTTGAACCAAGTTGTTTCGAATAGTTATGCCGACTGACTGTTCTGGTATCGTAATCGCCTTTTACGACACCATTTACATCACTAATGTCCTTTCCTATGCCTGCAGTTACTAATAGCATTGTGTATACCAGCCATTGGGAAGTCCATTGCTGGTATACATAGCCCACTCAAGAAAGGAGATTTTCTGTCCATAATTGCCGCGTTGGGCAAGCGTGTTGACAATTGCAGAGCGCAGCTTTCACGACGGGAATGCTGCTGCCCATCCCCGTTTTGTGCATTTGAGCTGCAATTTTTCGAATGGATATTCTGCCATCTGTTGGTTCTGGTACCATAATCATCATCATAGGCATCTTACGACACTGACTACCAGCAGTGGGATGTACTATTCTACTCTGCCAGTTAACATAATATTTAACAAAATATATATTTATAACTGTATAATAATATTTTCTCTCATATTTTACATAGAAACTTACATATCAATTCAAGTCCTGAACGAAGGAAAGTGCAGATATCGATTCTATTCGCTTTCTTATGGGACCGTATTATCGTGTGATTTATATCTTTTTTCGTCACGATCTCTTCGACCGCTGGATAATCGTAGGATGTAATGGATCAATTTAGATCGTAACTAAATATAATTTTATAGCTGTTACGAGTAAAGACATCACAATCGGTTCATTAGTGAGGAACATGTGATTTATTAAATGAACTATAGATCCGGTACGCTATGGGATTATTTATTTATAATGTTTGTTCGAGTTGTACAACAGTATAAATGTTTTTATATATGCCAAATTAATAAACTTGTAGTGTTTGCTTGAGACATAAAAAAGGTAGCTATCAGGTGCAGTTATGCTGAGATGGGCTTAGTAACGCCATCTAGCTTTTATTTTACAATAGTTGCTAACACAGAGATGTCAAAGTTAAGATAAATACGTAAGAATTATTTCAAGGGACATGTTATTAAAGATACAAGAAACTATTAAAATGATACAAATTATATAAGAATAAAAAGATTAAACCAATTTCTATGTGTTGAGAAATGCTTAATTTTTTTCGTACCTGACCTTGTAAAAAAATATGATACCATTTAATAGTACATGTATTACTGCAATTAAATGTGATGAGTCTCGCCATCTATCGAAATGTATTTGTAACTATACAAAAAGATGGCTATAAGTGATAGCACTGTTGCTTTTGCTGAAGAGGAATGTTTGTGAGAAATTGTGTTAGATGGCGCTGTTCCAGTTAAAAGTTATGCTGATATGTGCATCCGTCCAAAAAATTATTTGTCCACAACATACGCATTGATGCAAGTATTGCATGTATGTCTGTTCTCCTTTGAGGGTTTATTTTTTCTTAGCTTTTGTGGATATTAAAACAATATTAACTGTTTAAAATTAACGTTGTTCTTTTAATCGATTTAAATATATTTTTCTTATTACCTATATGGTTTTTACGCAATTAAAACCATGAAATCTCAATCAAGAACTTTTAAAAATAAGCATGATCTGCACAATATAGCATAGTCTTGTAATATAGCATAGTCTATTTTTGTCATATATTAGTATAATGACTAAAATAAGAAAATAACATGTTTATCGTCACTTTATGCTATATATATATACCTATGTAATATATATATATTACATAGATACAAAGTCACACAAACATGTTTATCGTCACTTTATGCTATACATATGTATATATGTGTGTGTGTGCGTGCATATATTTTTTCTTTTAACTCTGTCTCGAAACGAGTGATCTTTTATAAATGATTGATTTCGTTCACGCTAAAGCATGGCCACTATTATATTGACATTGTTATTAAGTAAAGACGTAAAATAATATACATACATATATGTAAATGCAATGAATGCTCCTATAGTGAAGTCAACATTCCATGGTTTAGATGGGGATTTTATAAGGAGAAATTTGGTTTTACAATTACTGGCAGCGCCTGCGGATTCACCCGCGTAGTTCAAGTTGCCGTAAGAATACGGGGATAATTATAACGTATATTACTTGCAAAAATAATACTTGAATATTTTTTATATCGGCCTAGTAGTTATTGAGTTAAATTAGTTACAAAGTACACAAATACAATTATTAATAAGTTTAATTGTAATATATTTTATTACATGAAATGTGATGTATTTCCGAAACCATATTTTTTAATGAATTAAAAGTTACTTATAATAACATAACATTTAATGCCAAAAGTGTTCCGATTAAATCGCTCTAGCCATTTAAAAGATTAGCCGAAACAGACTAAAATAAAAATACAATTTCAAGTAAGTACCGTATATACTTTCATATGCAGTTAGTGAGAAGCTGTTTTTAAGTTAAATTTCGGACACATATATAAATGTGTATGTATAGATAACATCTGGTTAATCCGCGCCTTCAAATGTACAATTTTAATAAACGCAAACGTGACTGAGTACAGTTCAAAGTATTCCATTTTTGATTCAAATGTGTGCAGTAGCACACACTTGAATCAAAAATGGAATACTTTTGCAATTTTGACAGGCGGCCATTACTAGGTCACACAGATAAAAAATATAAAGCAATGGACATCAAGATCAGACTATATCGTGCGATTAATCTGCTTTCACGCTTTCAGTTTTCGATTTGACAGTTCCAAATGTAGTTTCACTGGAATTTCTTACTTCCAACATACTTGCTGTTGGTCGTCCATTGTTGGACATAGGGCTTCAGCGGCAGTCGAAGTCAGTCAAAAGTCGCGATGAGCGTCGCTGTGGCGGATGAATAAACCAACTCAGCTCCGATAACTCAGTCGCCAACTTATAATAACTGGTAGAGAAGTAGGTGCTACTCTAAGGGGCCCCACGGCACTATACGCGTAAGTTTGCATTGCAATAAGTTAACTCTTTTCTTAAAGTTATCCTCACTATTGCTATATGGAAAGTTTTTTAATCGTAACAATTATAAAATCAATTTTTTGTTACTTCATACAAGTATGAATTATAATTTCTAAAATTTTTTAGACTTCTGCAGCAGTCTGCTGGCCACTAATTTTGGTAAAGTTCGACATCTTAAGGCAAAGGTAGGTCAGGGCTGGGTCCTGGTTTGATAGGTGTTCGGGGCCCTCCGGACGGGCCACTTTGTTGTCAGAGGAAATGCATTTTTTTAAAGATATATTAGTAAAAAATTCATCCACAATAATTTGCATTCAAGAAGGTTTGACAAAATAGTCCATGATCGAATGAATGCCCGTACGCACACATCAAGTGAATTGAAAAGACAGGAAAATACTTTTCCAAAGGTGTCCGGGGAAAAAGCCATGTTTCGCGGGAATGTTCGGGATAATTGCCGTGTTTATCCGGCGTCAGGCAATTTAGGCGATGACAGCCATAGGCAGTAAAGACTATGTTTGATACTGGCATGTTAAACAATGAACTTATTGAATGACTTGCAAATAGGAACCTAAGCTTTAAAATAAAGGTTTAGTATAAGATAAGATCAAACGTTTATTTTATTGAGAAGATTTATATACTTACTAGCTGTGCCCGCGACTTCGTCCGCGTGGAATAGTTTTTTGGGTACCATACCTATTTACTTCAAATTATATAAACTTTGAATGTCACGTTTATTTATATCGAATCAATGGCCTGAAAAATAAGTTTTAAGTTTCTAGCTCTAAAAATAGCGATCCATGCAAACAACTTTTCATCCCCCCTTGCAACCCCTGACAACCCTTATTTCGAGTTCAAAAATAGCCTATGTCCTTTCTCAAGGTTTAAAGATTGCCTATGCCAGATTTCATCAAAATCGGTTGAGAGGTTTAACCGGGAAAGCGTAACAGACAGACAGACAGACAGACAGACAGACAGAGTTACTTTCGCATTTATAATATTAGTAGGGATATAGAGCATTTAAGGTAAAACTTGCTGATAAAATACTATATTTCCGACTCAAAAAAATTAGTAAAAGGTTTCGCATTCATACCTATCGCATACAGCCGATATTGTTGGCAATCAACTTGGACTACAACTGATAAAATTTTGATGATATAGTTAACATGCAAGATTTTTGAATAGTATGCCAATTTGTGCAGAATTTCGTCACCAATAAAGTCAAAAATGTAATGTAGAGTAAATTAAAAAAGGTGACTGGTGTAACAGAATAGAAAGATTGCAGTTTATCGAAGCAACGTACCCATAGCGATATTACGTTACACAATGATATCACAGATGCCCACGCGTCAATTAGCAAATAAAAAGTTAAAATAAACCGCTAGAATGATAACTTCTCATAAGGCTTATGTCTAAAAGTGAATCTGACGTTAGTGAGTGAGATAGTCGTTTAAAACACTATTGTGACAGATATCAGACGATAAAAGAGTAAAAAATAAAATAAAAGATGTATAGTAAAGTATTACATTTATGATTAATCTGTTGTGTCTCGGAGTCGTTTCAATGTCAAGATGTGTTACTGGTACATGTAAAAAATATTTAAAGAAAACTAACTGACAATAACAGTCACCAGGCCTATCATATAAAAACAGAAAACACACAAATCATACACAAATATTTATAATAAATGTTTGTACGTGTAACGATCGAACCTTTGGCACATAAAATAGAGAAAGACAATAATTAAATAAACATTCTCAAGATTAGATGCCTGAGGTAGATCTCATATAAAGGTCGTATACGTTGGTACCTCACTCTCCCCTATTTCCATTGCCATATAGCAATGTTCGCATTGCTATATGTTCGAGTTTAAAGGATGATGATATATATCTTCGGGTCACAAGTTTGGCTATATCCTTTAGTGATATCCTTGTGATATTACGAGCGTCTATAGGCTGCATTGACGCTTACTATTACGCGGTATGTATCTTTGTACATCGATGTTAAATCAGTCTAATATAAAAAGATACCTGACAAATAATTTTAAACAAAATTCTTGGATAATTTTCTGGAATATTTTTATTAAAATAATTTCCACTGATATAATGATCCGTCCGTCCGATCCGATAAGTTATGCATTCCTAAGGAAATAAAAACTGCGCGGACTTTGAAAGGTCTATTTATCATTCACGCTATTTCTTGTTTTATCTGCTAAGTACCTATACTAATAACAAGAGCACTCACGACTTCTGCTCACGGTACTCCTCAATTAAATTCACACAGCATCTCGTACATTGACCTGTTTCCGCAGTAAGTTCTTTTTTATCATTTCAACGGTCAAAAATTCAATTGGCGTGCGGGACATATGGGCAAACATGTTTGAATTTATTAATTTCTGACTTTTGATAATAGTTTCAAGTAAAAGAGGATTTAATTTTAATTATTCTTATTAAAAACAGCAAAAACGAAAGGACTGACTGAAATATCAACGCAGGTCCTTAACTATAAGGGTTACAAACTTCAAATTTTGCACAAGGGTTCCTTTTATAACGCTGGGGTAACCTTTATAAGAATTTTGAAAATTTTCCCCTTGTGGGGGTAAAACAGAAGTATGAATGTTTTTCATTGAAAGTTATAAAAAATCAAAAATATATTTTCTAGTTATGGAGTTTAACTAATTAATTGTTTAAACACTACACCTACGTTATTCTTAAAAACAGTCTCCGCAAGACAAGAGTAACGTCTAACAAAAAAATATAAATAAACAAGTGTTTTTATCATATTTAATGTATATATACACACACAAATACATATATATATATTAATTCCGATAACATCTCATACTTTTATTGACCTAACTCCGAAATCTCTCAAAGCACTTGTTTTACGGACGCCCGACAACAGAGGAATCACAAATATACTACTTAAATATATATACCCACACACAGAACAAACACGAATATCATCATATAAATATTTCCTCTGGGTGGAAATCGAACCCACGAACCTTGGCATTCACTACCATCTGCGCCATCGGGCCCGTCAATTTATGCGTAATGAACACGTAGATGTCAGAAAATATCAATTAGTTTCTTGAAATGAAATTAATTAGAATTTGACATATCAAAATGTGTAGTACATACTAATATGTCAAATTCCAATTCATTTATTGCTTGTCACATAACATGGCCATGGTGGAGAACATGTAAAATGTAACTACCTCGTTATCTAATATTATTGAATTTATATTATGTATATTAAAATAATTACAATATTTATATTTATAATTAACATTTACTCAGAAATAATTGATAAATTTGTTATTAAATAATTATTATTATTAAAGCAGAAGAAACCTTGTAACAAGCTTAAGTTATTTACCAAATTATTTTATCATTAAAATCTTTAGATTATTGCAAAAATAAGTGATGCTATATCACTTATTTTTTGGAATATTTTAAAAGTTCTAGCAAATAATTTTGGATATTTTCGCTCCGCAGTTTTACTCGAACCAAATTTTATTCGAATAATTTAAAAACATTATATACTAACTTTGAATCCCTGTCTTAACCTTTAAGGAAGTATATTTTCGAAAATCTCTTCCTATTGTTCCCCTGCGATATGAAATAAAACCTCTATGCAGCATTTCAAGTTTCCAAACCTTTTAGTTTAGGCCCTGCGTTGATGTCAGTCTATCAGTCATCTCTTTTAATATAACTAGATTTATTTATTTATTTAATATTGGATTATTAACATCAGTAACAGTAAATTATGAACAATAATTGTGTTTTCAAAAAGATACTAACTAACCGTTCTTACAATTACAGGCAATCACATTATGCATAATTATTAATATTTTAAAAAGAAAAAAAAATACGACGAAAGTAAATTTTGTTGAAAGCTTACTTATTACTGTTTATTGTTACTCTATAGCGGTTTTCATATGTACCTACTTCTTAAAGTGACATCGTTTTTTAAAATAAATTCCGTAACAGTTCCATAAGTTACGAAAATGCTATTATGTTCCGCGAACTACGTCGAAATTGTTGGCATTTCTAACTAATGTCTCATTCCGCTACATCCTAAATACATCCTGATGATATCCATGGACCTGTCTTCGCGTTAGAAGTCAGGGCTTAGTAGCAGACACAGCGCAGGTTGAATCGGTAACTCACCGTTGCGTAATGCGTATTTTAATTTTGAAAAGCATTTCCGAAATTGACCAGTAATTGTGATGCTTTTTGACATGTCATGTTCGGTTTTGGTACGAGTATAATGCAATTTATCACTATATTTTTGCGTATCGGGTAGCTTTATGACTGTGACTTTTCCAAGTCGAATTTTCTGTATATCGGATTGAAAAATCGACAGTACATTACCTAGGAAAATTGTTTGCACTTGCGTTTTAGCCCCTAAGAACTAAGAAAGAGTTTTTGAAAATTGGATGAATTTTCATAAACTCTTTCTAAGTTCTTAGGGGCTAGAACGCAATTGCAACGTTAGTATGAAACTGTTATTGAAGTTTTTCGAATGAAATTCAGTCATGAAAGTTTATATTGAAAGTCATAAAAATGTAAAATATTTTTTTGAAAACCATCCCTTAAGGGGGATGGGGTATGAAGGCTAGTGCAAAGTTAGAATGAAAGCAAAGCATACTTATATTATACTAGGTTTTTTCTACAAATTAATCCGAGTGAAACAGATATATTTTTCATAAAAAATACCCTTTTGTTTGAGGTATACGTTCAATATAACCAAAAAAATGGCATGTGACCGAACTTACCCTTGAGAGTCAAAGTTACCCTTGAGAGCTAAAGTTACCTTTGTGAGTCAGAGTAACCCGTACCTACGATATGCAGCCTTAATTACCTATAACTTACTAATTATTAGGTATCACCTTCTTATCTAGGTATTCCTGTAACTTGAGTTACTGCAGTACAACTATGTTCTAAGTATGTACAAGAAAACCGCCACGGAAGTGGTACACAGTACCGTTAATCGGTTAAGTCTGTCAGTCCGTCGATGGTCGCTGTGAACGACGCGCGCGAACCCGCGATATTATAGTTAGCTTGTGTCATAGGGCGGTGCTTTTACATTTTGTTCTCGGTGAGTTTTTTTATTAACTTTATATAATATTATTATTTTATAAACGTTACCTTACGTATTACGTTATTACAATATTATTTTTTTGTATTATTAACGTAATTATTACACATAATACCTAATTAACGATTATTTTCGATAAACATTACATCCTAGACATAAGTTTGTATTGCAATGTCAGTTTGAGAATTAATTGTGTTGTCACTTTGAAGAGCTGTTAAGAGACGTTTTATATTACAATCAGTTGAGTTTAAGCTAAAGTTTCTATATAAGTAAAAAACTAAAATATTTATTAAATCAATTTCACTGGCATTTGGATGACTATTATAGAAACGCTTACCGTAATTAGATAGATATATCAAATGAATCTCCTATAATGGTTTTTGTCGAGCAAGCGTGCTACGAGCGCATTCCTCCAGGAAAATATTTATCAAACAATTTGCAATCAATCGGTTGCATGCTACAAAGACAAATCAATTGTCTAATAAAGTTGTTCGAAGCTAGACATATGCATATTTTTTACAATATGTAAACCTATTAGCATTTGAAATGAATGAATAATGAATTAATGCAATCAAGCTATAAAATATAACATATTAATAATATACAAAGTTTACAAAGAATATAATATAAATGGAACCAAACCTTAGTTTCCTTCTTTAGAACCAAAAGCCATTAAATTATCAACACGTATTTAAATGTTTCTAGAAATATAAATGAAAAAGTGAGTAGACGATATATTCAATAAAGAAAATTGCTCTATAAAAAGAGATATTTGATAAGGTAGAGTTTTATTATAAGCAAGTATAATCTTTAAAAATTATGATTAAAACATGCTTTACAAAATGCATCAAAGTGAAGCAAGGGAATTTTCTTCGAAACCCATTATAAGTTGCGTATCTAGCAGGCAGTTTAACATAGCAGGTTATAAAATGAAGAACTATCTAGGAGTCCTATACTCTACATTATACCTTGCCATATATCTTAAGCAATACACGCAGGTCCCAATTCTGTCAT